>JAEIIL010009275.1:0-10182 GCA_018905715.1 Drosophila lini | reverse complement strand
CTGCAAGGGTATACAAACTTCGGCGTGCCGAAGTTAGCTTCCTTTCTTGTTTTTATAATATTCTATAGACTTTTTTGTGGCAATTATTTTGTAAGGTTATGGGTAAAAATATTTTAAGAATTAGAGAAAATCATAACAAACGTTTTAAAAATAAATTTAAAAGATGCATAGGAACCTACGGATTTTGTATCTTTAAAATGTATCTTTGACTTAGGAAGACATTTATTTATGTTTTTTATATTCCCAAAATTATATTTTATACTTTCGCACACATATTCATACTTTATTTCTAGGGAAAAGTATTAAAATATATAATTTAAGATCTCAAAATTTATAATTCATATTTCAAATTGCATCTTTAAGGCTAAAATTGTGAATGTTTCACCCATAAATGGAAACTTATATTTATGATTTTTATATCCTCGAAAAATATACATTTTCAACTCTGGCTGACATTTTTCCCTAAAGTGTGTCCCAAAATTTTGACAGTCATGGGCTAAGGTCAGTGCACTGAGTGTGCGAAAATAGATGAAAATGTATGAAAATGGATGGAAGTGAACATCGCGCATGCACCAAGAATACGGCAGTGGGGAGACCAGAAAAGGAGGAACCCGGAGAATCCAGAGAACTGGGAGAAACCGGAACCGGAAAATGAGGGAAACGGAAAAACGGGAGCCCATGCGATTCTGGGATGTGCGAAAAATCAATAGACCCGCAGTGCACGTGCTACAAAGGATCCAAATGCGATGGAAAACAGGGGGGGAAATGCCCCCCTTGAATTCGCTGCAGAAAATGCGAATTGTGAATGCGACCCAGCCCCAAAATCCAAGCCGGGAATTGTGTCATTTAACTGTCAGCACGAATTGCGCAGCTCGAAATATATATATACATTTCGAGGGGTTCTGCGATCTCTCCCCCTTTCTCTGTGTAGTTTTCCCCCCTTTTTTTCGATTTTCTGCGGCCATCCGGTGGCTTGAAAATATTCTAAATTATTGACATAATTTGCTGGGTTTTTAAATGGTTTTTCAAGCGGTAAAATGTCAACAAAACACACACACACACTGAGAGCGCGGAAAGCAGAGAGAAGGCGCTTCCAGCGGAGAGCCAGAGAGCGGCAACAACGATACTCGTTTTGAGCGGAGTTTGTGGGTTCTTTTTTGTTTTATTGATTTCTTGAAAGGTACACAAAATGCTATTCGCAACAACAACAAAGGCGCCGAACAAAGGGAGCCAACAACAACAACAACAGCAACAAAAATAAGAGCCAAGAAGAAGCAATCGTTGGAACTAAATATTTTTCTAACAAAATCCATATTCATGGCAGATTATAGCGCATTTTATAGTTATTATTATTTATATGTGACATGGTTTTATGGGCTCCGTATTGTTTGGAGTTTTATGGCTTGGTCTCTTTGGTTCTTTGAATTTAGTTAGGTTTTCTTATTTGTTTTTTGCACTGAATACATTGTATTTATGCGGAAAAGATACTAAAAAGTATCTCATGGTTTTCTGGTTCCGTCACAGAAAAAGGCGGCTGCTGCGCAGAGTTTTTTTTTTGTATTTTTTCGCCACCACCAAACACAGACACAGACACTGGCTTTTCCGCTGGTTTTCCGCACTGTGTTTCCCTTTGATTTTCACTTTTTTTCAGCGTTTTTCCAGCCTGTCATTACTTTGTGCGAGTTGTTCTATATTTAAGCGGACTGAGACAAAGGTTTTTATTTAATTTTCATTGCACATTTGCCTCTTTTTACGGGATGGCCACAATCAGAATTTAAAAACCACAGCGACGAGACGACGACGACGACGGCGACTGATGATGATGACAGAGCGACGCGACACAGAGAGAGGGAGAGAAAGATACGAAGATGGATTCGCCGCGGTGCGGCGTGCAGATGAATTCGCCGCTTCAATTAAAACGGCAGCTGCTAGTCAGGAAGAGAGCGTAAGAGCGAAATGCTCTCTCAGAGAGGGTGTCGAACTCGCTCGAATGTTGAGGCCCAGCAGCGAGTCGAGGGATTTTTCTTCTTCCGGGGAATTTGTACCGCCTTTTGGCGCGAAATTTGAATTGTTTTCATTTTTGGGTCTTTGGATAATCATTTTATTTTAAATGTTTATAGAAAATTAAGCATTTAATGATTTATTTTGTTCTTGTATAACTAAAATGTTCTGTATTCTTTTTATACATTATTGAAATTTTTTTTTAAATATTTACTATAGCTCAGTATTTAATATTTATTGAGGGAGTATGGTGAAGTTGCAGTTGCTAAGCGTTCGTTTTTTCCTTAAACTATTAAGAACTCAAAATATAAGCACAGCTTAGGTTTAAAATTAATTTTCCTTTGAATTAACACGTTTTCTTATAAATATTAGTGTTAGTTGATTGGCGAAATATAAGATCTTTTGACCCAAAAAATTTTAAGTAAAATTAGAAATTGTGTATTATGTATAAGAGCTCTTAAAATTCAAATTCTTTGGTCACATAATAGTTTAAGACAAACAGATTACATTCATAAACTTAGCAAAAGAAAAATTCCCGCTTTTTGGCGCCAATTTTGAATTCGCCCAACTTGGGTTATGTCATGTCATGTACCAAAAATCGAACATTATAATATTTCCTGCTTAATTGAAAATATTTGCATTATCATTAAGTTAGCTTATCATTCTTATTGGGTTATTGGAAATTTTCTCTTTATCGCCAGACTAACAGATAGATAACACTTATCAAATGTAATTAGTTTGTAACGCGCCCCTGGAGATTAGGACGATTCCGGGTAACGTCATATCTGCAGGCTAAAGATAAACGTTGTTCTAGATTTTTATTTGTATATATTTATAATTTTTGTATTTAATCCACTTATTTAGTTATTTGCAAATTCGAAGTTATAATAAAGTATTGTCTGCCTTAAAATTAGTTTACTTTGAGTTTTTATTTCTCTAAAAATTAATTCCAACTTAAAGAATTTCCTATTAACTTCTCAAAAAATATTAAATCGATGCAAAGCCGGTTAAACTAACCGAATTAGGATTAAATTGGCAGCCCTTCCTCCTTTCATTGTGCAAGTTTCCTCGCAGATACATCATTAGGCATTAGAATGAAATTACCTGCCTATGCAGGGAACCACTTGAAAACTCATTATAGCAGTATGGCAGTAGCTGGCGCACATATTCAGGACGCAGAGCGTAGGACAGAGGACTCGGGACTCCACTAACTGGCAGTTACATCAGCCGCAAAAGTAGGCGTTGCCAAGTCGCCCCAGAGGCGTTAAAGCACTTAGATTTATGGCCCTACACGCACACACACAGCCGAAACACGCCCACACACACATTTAAACTGGGAATATACATATATATAAAATATATATAAATTTATATAAAGGATATATATATATAGACGTGTGGCATATAGCCTTTGGCAGAGACGACTTTGACTCGTTTTATGCATTTAATAAAAACTTTCACTTGGGCGCTTGCACTTTAGTTTTTTTTTCAGTTTTGTGACAGAGAAAAAAATTCCCTAAATTATATTTTATATTTTCAACATTTTAAACTTATTAAATATACAACAAATTTTCTATATTTTTAATTAAATAACAAAAATGTTCCCCTTTAACCCGCTACTTTCTCGCACAAATGTTTCCCAAGAAAAAGTAAAAATTGCTAAGAAAAATCCCACATAAACACAAACATTTTACATGCCGTTTTTAAGGGCTCAACTTTGAAGAATTAAGTTAAGTAAGCCACAATTTGATGCTTAATTTTAATAGGAATAGGGTTTTGCTCAGTGCCCTGTTGCAGCAGCCTCAAAAGTTTTTCACCCGCTTGCATTGAAGTTAAGTACTTAAAAAGCAATTTCCCGTGCCCCCCATGCGCCGTTATAAAAAAGGGATGCGGCCCCAAATGTTAATGAAATGATTTGAATTATGCTTATGCTGGGAATATAATATTTTTTTTTTTTTTGTATTTTTCGTTGCCTTATTTTGTGGCTTATTAAAAAGTTAAAAGCCAGGCGAGGTGTTGCCGGGCATGACCAATAGCCGATAGCACGCCGCAGCTGCCAGAGGAGTGAGTTTTCGAGGCTGCTAAAGTATGAAAAAGGCATAAAACCCATCAAAATAATGTTAATTCATTAAGTGGCAGTAACTTGGTCGGGCGCCCAAGTGTAGGCTATAAAAATTTAACGCACAGAAGGAGTCGTCGGAATCCGCAGGAATAGGATCTGGAGGGGAAAAGCTTCCTCCCGCCTGCGGGCTCGGCGGCGGCAACGTGCACAAAATGAATGATTTTTATTTATATTTTATGGTTTCTCTTTTTTGGCCCGTAATTAGAGCAGGTTTATGCCGTCCAGGTGTGTGTATATCATGCCGCAGCAGCTCACAATAAACTGGAAAATTATGTGAATGAGTTTTCTCAACTTTTTTTTTTCGTTCTTTTGCCTTTGCCCCTCCGCCTTTTCCCGCTCTTCAAGATTTATTCGCGGCACATGGCACCGGCACCGGCACAGGCACAGGCACAGGCCAAATCCAAATCTAAATCCAAACCAGAAGGTAAGACAAGCGAACAAGACAACGGAACAGCACGGAACCAGCAGACCAAATGAAATGAAACAAACAAGCAAAGTTAAATGAACAACTTTTGTGCATTATTTATCTGTAAAGTGTGAGAGCAGCAGTGAGAACAAGACAAAATACTGGCTTGAAGTTTAAAGGTCGACTAATAAATGCTCTTAAAATTATAATTAAGTAAGAGGAGTTGCTTAAAAATATTCTATTTAAATTAAAAATAATAAAAAACACCAGTTTTGTAGAGATAATTAAAGAAAAAACTTCTTAAATACTTAAAATCTCTTTAAAATGATTCAAAAAGAATGCTATAAAATGTATTCAATTGCCGTAAGAATATAAATAACAAATATTGCATAGTTTCAGGCAGATTTAAAAGTGATTGGGATTTAAAAAGAGGTTTTTCAAGTATTTTATTTTATTTTAAAAATTTAATTTATAACAATTATATTTTTGCTTGCCTTTATGTTTAAAATTTAACGTATTTCAATTTAATTTCTTTACAGATTTTATAGAATAACCTAAACCTAACCTTTAGGTAAGTACAAGTTAAACTTTATTTACTCTAAAAATATTCAGAAATATCATAAATGTTTATACACCTTATTTCAACATCAGATCCTTCTAATATCCAACATACCCTCTAGCAAGCTAAGCCATTTAGAGGGCATGATATGGTGGTTATAAAAATCATAACCACAACTGTGGCTAAAACTCGGTTTATTTTACATGGGCAGACATTGCCATCGGCAATTTGCCCCCTGCCTAACCTCCCTCTTGACTGATTTAAAGGCTCTCTCTCTCTGTGTGTGTGTGTGTGTTAGCCACTTAGTAAATATTTTATGAATTATCTGTTTTCTATTAAGATATTTTAGCCGAGAAACAAAAATGTGAACCGAGAGACAACCGCAAGACCATCGAGCTTAGCTGAGATGAGCGCCATAAAATCTAATAAACATAAGTCGGTTCCTTAACAATAAAAGTGTGTGTGTGTGGGTGTATGTGTGTGTGTGGTTTGTGGGGACACTGAAAGAAAATAGGAAATTAAAAAGCAAAAATTAAATTTGAAAGATAAGTCAAATTTTAAAGTTTTTATAGCATACTTTTAAGACAATTTCAAAGCGATTTTAAATAGTTTCTGACTTTTGCTTGAATTTGAATTTATATATTTTTTTTAATATATTTTTTCTCAGTTCCTGTGTGTGTATTTCTCTCAGCTTGTGTGGTTTTTGTGTTGTTTTACGAGTTCGGGCTCCCCATAATGTGTTACCTTCTCTTTTTTAAGGGGTCTTTATTGATACAGTTCGCTCTCGTTTTAAGGGAAGACGCCCTCAGGGATGCGATTTTTAATATGCATTAAAATTAATAAGAACACGTGTCCTGCTCTCGCACCCACATCGTCAGTGTCCTTGCTGTTGTGTCGTCCTCATAATTCCATTTTATCGCGCACAAATTTTTATAGCTGCGCCGCAGGCGTCGATTTTAAATAACGTTCAGAATAACGTTCTTCGGAGTCCCCTCCCTCACAGTTTTCTTACGTTGATTTTGTCGCCATTTTGGCTGGTTGTTAATTTTATGCTTATGAGATAAGAAATTGTGACAAAAACGCTGGAAAATTTATGTGCGAAGCGAAAGAAGGTGCTCACGAGCATATGAATAAGAGATTTTCGCCCCCCTGAAAAATGCGATAAATGCGGCTTCTTCATCAGCGTTGCCATTGAAAAATCTTCCTGGGAAAGTGGCATAAACAAGTTGCCAGGGGATATACTTATAGAGGTATTGTGTGCGATTTGCTATTTGTATTTAGCCCTGAATACATTATCCCCTGGCTGAGTCTCAGAATGGGGCCCAATTGATCACACTTAAATGCCTTTCAATGGCCTTTAAAGTGGGATTTAAGCGGAATATGTGTGCTGTAAACTAATAACTTTCCACTTCACAAAATGTTTATATTTATGTATTCCTGCTTTAATAATAAACTAGTGCTCATGTTACAACAACACAATTGGTTTTGTAGTCAATCAAATCGAATCAAATAACATTTAATGAGCCAATCACATATCATTTATCTCGTTTTTCCCTGCACTGCACAAAAGTGAAGCTTGCACACAATAACAAATCGGATTATATTGAATTTCCGTGTTGGCTGTTATTACCCCTTTTTGGAGAACCCCAACCGGAGATGGCTGCCGATTAATAATTGCACAGACACACACGCAGTAACCATACCGAGTGCGAGTGCGAGTCCGAGTCACGAGTTTGAGTGGGAGTACATGTTTGCACATAGAAAAATATAGCATAAAGTTTGAAAAATATATATAAAAAGGTTTAAGGTTGAAATCAGAAATCTAAGTGGATGTAAAATCCCTAGAAATGCTGTCTACAATAATTCTAAAAATTGATTCTTGAATTCTTTTAGGATATATCATATTTTACTGCATACATATTTTAAAGAGATTTCAAAATTCTGATTATTTTTTTAGTCTAATTGTTTAATATTAAATTTCAATTTAATTTCAATCTAAATTATATTACTAAGACCAAACTTTTAAACCCATCAGGACTGCCTTAGTTGTTGGTTGTTGCTGTTGGTTTATTCCATTTTTAAGCGATTTCTGTATCCTTTCTTTCCGTGTCTCTCTAGCCATCAAAGTCAAGTGGGGGGACATGTCACTGGGAAATTGGCAGGAACCAGGACCACGACTACTGCCGGAGTTGGGAGTAGGAATCAAAATCACAACCACAGACAGAGAGAGCTACGAAGCCAATCCCAGTGCCCCCAGCTAAGTGGGTCAATTATGTTGCAGTTGCTCAAGTCAGGGGCAGTGGCGGTCAGGGGTTAAGGGTTGACTTTGGATTCTCGGATACTGCTTTGACAGTTACCATTTGGCCCCGAAATCAAAGCGGTTTCGCCCATCATCATCATCATCATCATCGACATTCGATTGGACCCCTGAGCTGTGGGTTAATTATTGTTTTATGATTTGTTTGCAGGGGGCTAACTCTGCTGCTTCTGCTACCAACATCGCCTTTGTGCACGGTTATGGACGTGGCTCATACGCCCCGAGATCTTTTGGCAAACAGGGTAACCAAGCGTCACAGGTGGGCGAAATGCAATTACCACGCCCAGCACTCGTCCTGCAGCCTGCAGCCCCGCTGTTTAACTAACGAACAATAAAACGAAATTGAATTTTGCGCTTTTAACGCCAAACGCACAAAGGCAATAACTGAAAAAGAGAGAGCAGCTGTGAAAGCAGAGGGGGTCAGGTGTCCGCATGCAGGTGTTTGAACACGGAGAAAAAAAAATAAACTAAAAAAATACTGTAACAATATTAGTGGTACACTGGGACTTTTTTTTGTTAGATTTATCGAAATTTATCAAATAATTGATAAATATCGTACCGTGACAATATCGATCTTATCGAGTTTTTACGGTTTATATTATTTGTATAACTTTGTGATATATTTTAGTTACAGTAATGGCTGAGACTCTTCTTTGGCACAGTCCGATATATTAAAAAAAGTACCAATTTATCGAACATATATCGATTTTAAAATAATAGCGATATAGTATTGAAAGTTGGTTATTTTCTGCTAATACGAATACTTATAATTCTATTATTTCTAAACATTTCCCTCAAACTTTAACGGTTTCTAAATAACGATTTTTTTATATTTAATTCAAATTTTTTCTCCCAGTGCCTCTCGGTATTTGTGTTAGTTTTAGTGCTCCCCCAGTTGCATTTTGGTGTAGCATTGCGTGCGACACGTTGTTCCAGCCACCCGTAGCATTAAGCCAATTATATAGTGCACTTTTGACATTAAATTCTATTCAATTTATTTTGGCTGCCGCCGTACTTTTTGGCCAGCGGCTCTCGGTCTCTCTTTTTCGAGGAGGCAGCAGCAGGACCTCCCCCTGGTAAATGTTCTTGTTATTGCTCGTAGCTGCCTCAAAGGGTTATTGTTGTTTGCACGGAATTTAATTTCATGCTCTCACACACACATCCGAACGAACACTCATCGCAATTTGCCGGTTTGCGTTGCTACAAAGCAGCGGAAATTATCCGCTCGGTGCTGCTAAAAAAATAAGTGAAAAATATTGCATTTTCAAGGATATTTTTCGGGTTAAATTTTGAATGATTTACGAAGAGAGAAGCCACTTTAAATTAAATTTTCATAGTAAGAACCTTGGATTAGTATTATTTTTTTGCTCTCTCCAAGAACCATGATTCATTGTTACTTTCAGACCACCTGTTCCTTCACTTTTCCCACAGTTGTCACACGATCAACTCGTCCACCCAGACATATCAATTGCAGGCGTCGGCAGCCAGGACTCAAGGACTCGAGGCCAGACTGTGTGGAAATTTATGATTTCCATTACACGAGACCCCTAGCTCTAGCTCGACACTCACATGACATGAAAACTGACTAAATGCCAGACAACATTGTGAACATAATGCCCCGGCATAATAATATTTCTGTCCTGTCGCTGCTATGATCTGCATGGCAAAAACGTCCTTCTTACAATGGTATCACCAACTTGCTGCAAAAGGACATCATTGCCGGGGTTTGTGACTCTGCTGAGTTGCCAGCCATTTGTCTGGGCCATTACTCACAGTAAACAATCTTTGCAAAATGTGGGGCTGCCCTCAGTCTCAGTGTCCCTCCCTTGCTCCTTTGAAACTTCAATAAATTCCATAGAAAAATGCAATTTTATTGAAAATTATTTGCAGCTCTCTTTATCTCTCTGTAGCACTTTGTAAAAGCGCAAAATGAGCAGACAAGGATAAATAGTTGGAAAAATAGGATAGAGCTCGATCACATGTATGTGAGCTGCCGAAATTAATTGGAAATTTAAATGTGTTTCAATTTGTGAGAATTTATTTGGAAATTAGGAACTCTGACTTGTTAAATTCTTTTGACTTTGCTGGAGAGGAATTCCAATATTTTCTGATATCCTTAACCAAGTTGTATAGCAAAAAAAAACCCTCTTAAAACTTATAAAAAAGCCACCAAACTGGATCCCAAAAATCTACAAAAAATTCTTTTTAAAAAATCTTTAGCTCAGGTAAGCAAAAGGTAAAAATTAAAAGTTAGTTTTCCTTCTTTTTTGTAATCTGCGAGGTGGCAAATCTGCAGCTGCCAAAGTGGTTTCCATTTGATGCGCCAGCCAAGTGTTGAGATCTGCTTCCTTTGCTTCTACCTTATATCCTTAATCTTCTTTCTCTTTCTATGCGCTTTCCTTTCCTCTCTATCTTTCCTTCCTAAGCTCTTTCTCTTTCTATTATCCTGCGCCAGGACTCATTTGTTGTGCATGTGTGTAGATGATATGCCTGCGATTTCAGCACGAAACCGAGACGTATGATGATGTTGATGATGATGATGATGACACACGCACACCATCATATTGCATCAAAAAATAAAGGGTAGGGGAGGAGGTATACATTCGAGGGGGCGTGGCAGCGTAGGGCGTCATAAACAACAGACAAGTTGCACATGCACTGGAGCATAACTACTCGGTTGCACAGAGCTGCTGTCAGGCCAACTACACATGACGAAAAAATAATAAAGTCTTTAAGGGAAAACTTTTAAATTATATTCATTAAATAAATTAAGAAAT
>JAEIIL010009269.1:0-20360 GCA_018905715.1 Drosophila lini | reverse complement strand
TACTATATTTTCGATATGAAAACCTTTTGATATTTCAGTTTTACATATATATCTTTTCAATGTATACAATTTTACGATATTATAACATAGCAATATATCGTAACGATCTTTTTCTTTCGTTATATATCAACAATGTAACTCTTATATTTTTAAATTATATTTCAAAGGTTATTTTACTATATTCTTTAAACCGAATTTTTATTTGCGGAATTTCACCTTGTCATATATTTATTGTTTTTATTTGTAAAAGAACAACATAATGCCATGGACTCCCCAAAAAAGAAAACATTCAAACCGATCGCAATTGAGTTTTATTGTTGGGCATACACACGGTACACACGGCATACACGGCACACACGGCACACACAACAAACAACAAACAATACACAACACTTGCACTTGACATTATTGCGATGGTTGCGAAAACAAACGATTATTATGACAAACTGTTTCGTTTGAAGCTCTCGCTCTCTGGGCTCTTGTTTCTCACATTAGGTGGGACCTGGAGCTGGACCTGCGACTGGATTGGATTGGATTGGATTGGATTGGATTGGGGGCATTAATCACGGGGCCAGCAGCTTTGGCCTGTGGATGAAAACGCAAAAATTTGCATTGCAATTTTATTCTTGATTTAATCAAGTGCCATGGCACAAACGCCAATTTAACTACACACAGTGGGGCAGTCACACACACACACACCCTCACACTCACACACACACACAAGACCGTCAGACATTGCGTATACGTAATAATGGACATGCATGCCGGCGATGTACTGTGTGTGGCTTGGTGTGAGCTTAGCGCGTAGTTTGCACCCACCAGCCGAGCCAGTAACCACCAACGAGATGTACCAGCTGGAGAAGATCTGGATCCTGCTGTGCCTGGCCCTTGTCGGCGTCCTTGGCTTTGGCCAGTTCCACATGAAGCACTACCAGCTGCAGCGTAACTACAATACGCAGGAGGACTCTGGCGAGAATGACAACAGCGTGCTGCGTGAGTGTTTCTCTATAAAAAATATTATCCTATATTTCCTTTTGAATTATTATGGTTTTCTTTTTGGTTTAGGAACCTTCCGGCGCTGCATGTGGGAGCAGTCCAAGTTCCTGCCCCGCCGCCTGGTCCTGCTTAGCCTGTGCTCGAATCTGTTCTGCGAGAACAACCACATTATGCCCCGTTCCAGGTCTATTTTCGTAGTGGAAAAAATGTCTAGGCCGAATGAGTAGTGTTGACCAATGACCATATTCTAGCTAAGCATGTGCAACCCCTCCCCCCTTCCACTCCTGCTTGCTGCTTGGTGCTTGCTCCTTTATGAACCCTTTCCCTCTCCTCCCATTGGAAATTGTAAAACCAGAACTAATGCCTCTTTTTGTGTCGTCCCCCTTGTGTGTCCCGCCCACTGTTCTGCTCTCTCTCTCTCTCTTCCAGCTGCCTGGACATCCTGCCCGAGCAGTGCGAGCAGGGCGATGAGGAGGAGCTGATGTACAAGCCCTTCCCCGACTGCTGTCCGGTTTATTGCAACCTGAAGCGGCGGATGCAGCGCCTGCGCACCATGCACTTCCGTCATCGCCTGCTGCGCGACGGCACCACGGGATCCACGGGCTCCGGATCCAGCACTGCTGGCGGCGGCAATGGCGATGGGCCCAACAATTCGCTGCTCAGTGAGTTTGTCTACAACAACTACTAGAACTACTGGAACCACTAGGAGATGGAGGGAGTGAAGGACATGCCGGTGAATCAAATTATTCTGCGATTTGTGAACTTGACAACTTGGCATTCCGACAAAGGGCGGGGGATTCCCCAGCATTATAGGCGTCATCGTTACACTGAGCGAACCCCTGGAGAACCCCATGAATTTGTATTATAACTATCACCTGGCATATAATCAGCCATAATCCAGGCTTACTCTTGCTATAAAGATCCTAAATATAAGACTAAAGATGTTATAAATCAGCTATAATTAACTTGTATTTTATTATTGTAAATTGTAAGTGTGTTTGTTGTTTTTTGGTCACATAGATGAAGTGCGGCTTGAGATTGTATTTGATCTGGAAATATATATAGTTTTTAAACAAGAAAATTATGTGATTTAAATTATTATTTAGTTTGGAATTTAATCAATTATTATTTGAACAACTTGATACATTTTCGAGCTGTGTAAAGTGCAGGTGGTTAGACAGCCACTTGGTCCACAACTTGCTCTTCACAGTGAGGAGAATCTCTCGAACTGGCTTTTTGTCACTCTTTTGATTTTTGCGTCTAGACAGGCTCTCGAAAGGGTCGAAAGTTGGCAGCCCAAGTAGGGTCCTCCTCCTGCTCATTAGGTTTAGTTTTAGGTACTGGAAGCTAGAAGCTGTCGTGTCCTTGTTTTCTGGTATATCCTTGTGCAGCGCTGCTTCCTGCTTCCTGCTTCCGCTTATCGTTTTAACACTTTTACGTTGCAGTTGCAGGCTGCAGCTGCCGCCTCGGTGCTTCTGTCTTCATTTTTATCTGCAAACAAGCAATAAATTTTATTTTAATAAGCAACACTTTTGATAGCCAGCCAGCGAGCTGCATCTTCCATCTTCCCCAGCTTTCTTCCTTCTGCTTCCTGCTTCCTGTTTCCTGCTCCTCCTCCTCCTCTGTCTTCAGTGCTTGGTCCTGTCCTGGCTGCCGCATCCTTGCTGTGGCGCTGAAGTAAATACAAAAGATACTCGGCATCATCGGCTCACCGTTAGCTGTGATGATGTTGCGGTCCAAAGCCAGGGGCGTAGAGTCTCTACAGGGGGTTCAGAATAATATGTAAATAATATAATTTTAATTTTTCAAGTAACTTGAACTTGATTTAATGATGAAAATAATAAATTTCCACTGGTAAAACTTTAATTTGTTGGAAGAAATATTCCTAGAATATTTCTGTAATATCAGTAACCATAATATAGCTGCTACTTTCCTGCCAGAACCCTTTAAGAATTATAGTGCAAAGTTTAAATAGAAAATTAGAATTACCAATGTGCTTTCCTATGTTATCTTTGAATTATTTTTAAGCATAAAAATAAAACAAATCTTCTTAATTTCCTAAACAATAATAATAATATTTAATATTTATGAATAATCATGGAAAAACTCCCTCAAGTTGCCGGAGAAACCCAAGGCTAAGAACTCCATTCGATGGCGGAAATTGTTTTTCTTTAAGCGGCGACAACAACTTAAGCTGATTGGGCCAGAAACAAGGACATATATTGAGCTGAATTGTACCTGCATTGTGGCTTTTTGTTTACACAGGACCCAAGGACAACTGGCCGACTGCAATAACTGGTGAAATCACAATGAGAGCGACAGGGAAATTGCAAACAATTACGAGTCATTTGGCGGGAGGACTTCACCGTTCCCCCTCCTGGCAGCCACGTCAATGTCTTTGGCTTTGTGGCGGCACTACTATCCAGTATCCAGTAACCAGTAACCAGTTCCACTTTCGGTTCCCAGTATCCCCATGGACCATCCGCTGCCTCGTTTACTTTGTGTGCGGCTGCCACATCCTGGCGGTGCTTCTCCTGCCTCCTCCCACTCCTCCTCAACGTCGTCTTCTTATTTTTTATGTGGCTTTATGCGGCAACATCTCATTGTGTGTCCTATATGTGTTCGTGTTCGTGTTCGTGTTGGTGTTGGTGTCGGTGTTCGTGTCTGTGTTGGTGTGTCCTGTCCTCTGTATGTGTTAGCTGCTTTGCCGTGCTTCTTGTACTCATTGTTGTTGTTGCCTTTTTTTACTTTGTTGCACTTTGAAGATTATTGCACAATGCAATTTATATTTATCGTACGCTTTTAGTTCTAGCCGCTTTTTGTTTGGTCCACTCTAAAATGAAGCTTATGTGCTGGCTAAATGAGGTTAACCTTAATTCAAGAAAATTTAAACTTTACTTATAATTTTCATTCTGAGTAAAAAAGTTAAAGACTTTAATTTTATCAAAATATTTTTAAAGGAATTCCTTACCTAACTTTTTTCTTATTTATTTTCAAGTAATTATTTTATTCTAGATTTATTTATTAAAAAACAAAAAATATATTTATTAAAGAGCATCTAGTCTTCTTGGTGTCATCTTGGCATTGATAATGTTTTTGTTTCATTTATGTCCTTGGTGATGCCATCATATATACTTGCTTGGTTGCCTGCAAACACAGCCAAGCACATACTATCGTGCATCCTGGTGGCTCCTCCTGGCTGCTGGCTGCTGGCTCCTGGCTCCTTTGGCGGTGATATGTGGGACGTCATACCTGCAGAAAAGTGCATCTAGGGGGGTGGGCATCCGACTTTATCTGCATGTGGCCACATTGTGGATGATTATAAAAATTCAATGCATTCATAATAGTGTTTTTGCTTTGCCCGTCTTAGGGCAGATTTTCTTTAGCAAGACAAAGGAAAATTACTACTAAGAACGCTGGCTTTTCCACCTTAAAGCTCTCTTTTTTGTTTGTAATAACTTAGAGTTGGTTTGGTTTGGTTTTGTGACAATTTGAATGGTGAATCGAGTGAAATGCCAAAATGTCCATTAATTAACATTGGCCTGAAGAGCAACTTCTGACTTAGCTCTCTCATCCCCAGTGGCGGATTTTCCAGCCGTCTTTGTTGCCTTAACGGACTTTTCCAGCACTTTTTTCTTTCCGTTTTTCCCGGGCTTACACAATTAGGCAGAGCGGACTTCTGGGCCCGAACTCAAAACTGTTGAGTTGTCGTCGGAGCACTTTGAGTTCTCGCTTATTGACATTCTTCAAAAAATGAAAAATAAAATAAAAATAAAAGAAAGAGTGTAAGAGAAGGCACTGCCAAGGCAACAAAGGCAAGACGGAGCAAGAGCACTAAATAACTTTTGAATGAAGTTAAAGTTTGGAATCAATAATGACGAGACAGATTTTCAGCCAGTGCTGGGAGTAGCTACCCTTTCTGGGTTTCATTTTTGGGAACGGTAAAGAGTATTTGTTGACAAATGATGGTTGAGATTGATCTTAAGCTTGAGGAATAATTTAATAATAATAATATTTAATAAATTTCACTAAATTAAAATTATAGACATAAAAGTCGTAAGATAATTAGGTTTATTTGGGAGCTGTAAATAGGCATCATAAATATGTTGCTGCATTGGTTTCTACCAACATTTGCCCAGCTACATTTACTTAGCTACATTTCACATTTGCCTTGCTAATTCTTGCTAGGCATATATGCTTAGCAACATTTGCCTCGATACACTTAGCAACATTTCACTAACTACATTTGTCTGGCCACATTTTTGAATAAACTTTTGCCTAGCCACATTTGCCTAGCCACATTTGCCTAGCAATATTTGCCTAGCAACTTTTGCTTAGCCACATTTGCTTAGCTACATTTGCCTTGATACATTTACTTAGCTACATTTTGCTAGACACTAAGACTGTTTAGCCACATTTGTCTGGCAACTTTAGCCCAGAAACATGCCTTTTCCACCATGTTAAATGCAAGTTTTTAGTTTAGTTTTAAAAAAATATGCATTATATATATAATAATATATATTTTTAGATACATTTCCATATAAACTGCCCTTTAGCAGCCTTGATTAGTTATATTTTTTTGGCTAGCAACCCATTTTAATGAGGGCATCGGCTGCTGCCATTCCCATTGCGTGCTCAGTTGAGCCCTCGGGCTCCAGGCACAGTATATCCCGGCTGGTCTGAAGCAGCTTGACGACCTCCTTGAGCCGACGTTGGAACTCCTGGCGTGAGATCTGTCCCCTCTGCATGCCCATTTGGGCCAAAACCATCACAGGGGCGTGCAGTTCGTACATGATGAGTCCTGAAGCCAAAACATAAAGATGAGACAATCATAAAGCGTAGTTTAAGGATAGCATACCCCTTAGACGCGTCAGACCGGGATCCAAAATATCAACAATTTCCAGAAACTCCCGGCAATAGGTCTCCTTTCGGGCAATATCCTCCGGCGACATTTCCGGCAGCAAATAACCCTCGATCCGGCCATATATCTGGCACAACGAGTACTTGGCCGAGAGCAGGAGATAGTGATTGGGTCGCAGGACATTCCGGTATCTGCGGGAGGGGGACAATTGATATTTTAAGAAGGCAATAAAAGGATGTCAAAGAGTTAAAAGTAATGCATAGAATATTATTATTATTATTATTATAAAGAATTATAGGATTTATGAAGAAGCGCTTTTAGGTGGCGACGAGGAGCTGCTGACTTTCTGCAGGACTTTCTCCTCCTGGAGGCGGATTGGTCTAAAATGATTCTTGAAATTAGTAAAAGCTGGCAAAAGTATAGAGAAGATGTGTTGCCGAGTGTAATTCCTGACCAGGAAGAGGTACGCACCTCAGGAGAAACTTCTCCAGTCCGGGAATGTCATGGACATCTATGGACTCCAGGTCGTTGTTGATGCAATCCAGCAGGCGCTCCAGATCCTCAGAGCCCAGCCAATGAGGGCAGCGATCGCAACTAAAAGGATATAGTGAGAAAAGAGGATCTACTAGATATTCCCCGGGATACTCACGCCCAGTCACCAGCCTGCTCCAGTGGCTCCAATGCCCTCACTGTTCCCTCTTTGCAGGCCGAGCAGACCAAAGCACTGCAATCGCTGCCCAGCTCCCGGGGATCGGCACATCGCTCGCATCGGCACCAGAATAGCTTCCCCTCGTGCATAAAGGACCTGCGCTTCAGTGTGCCCTGCAGCGTGTACGCATAGCTGAGCGTCAGCGCTTCCCGCTCGCGCACGCGCCTCGAGGTGCGCAGCAGGATGGCATAGGATCTCGGATCGTCCGTGTGCGCCGTATTGGGACGGCAGTCGTGCGCGAGCAGGAAGGCGCTCGGATATAGCGTCCGCGCCTTGGACCCATTCTGGCCGATCTCGAAGCAATTCACATCCAGTATCCCGCACACCTCATGCACCTGCTCCGCCGGCAAATCCTCTAGCCGCCAGTCCTGTCGCAGTCGCTGCACCACCTTCTCCTCGTAGTGCTGCCAGAGTACTGCATTCTTGCGTCGCTCCTCCGTGTGCGACTCCATGCGGGCTATCAGCTGGAACTGCTCCGGATCGTGCTGGCGCAACAGCAGGATGCGCACGATCATCACCAGCTCGTACAGATCGCGCACTTCCGCCGGACCGGCGCGATCCGTAAGCAGTTCCCCGGCTGCTGCCTTTCGCTCTCCATACAGCTGGCACTCGGCGGCAGTGTGTCCATGTCGATGGCTCAAACCGGAGCAACTGGGGCCACACAGTGGCCACGCACAGGCGGGACAGCGGTACTGATCTGCGGCAAGGGTCACCGGGCGGTAGCAGCCCAGACACACGGGATCGCCACTCACACAGGGTCCAATGGCCAGAGGCTCCTCGGTGATGAGCAGCTCGCCGGGCTCGAGCTGCCGACTGGCCACCAGATATCGTCCATATATCTCAGATTTTTCAATGCGATAGGGTAGCGCCTGCTCTGGCGAGGGACTTGCCTCCTTGGCCGGCCTGGGTTTCTGGTTGGTTGTTGTTGTTGTCCTGTGGCCGCCATTCCGGTGATGGTGCTGAACGGAGGAGGTAAGACAAGAGCGCTCATTAGTGGCGACGTCCACTGCTAATTGTATTCTAATTGCTGTCCCCTGCTCTGGCTCATTAATCAATGGTTCGCTTCGGTTTGGTTCGGTTTGGTTTTGGTCCGGAGACCACCCAACGCCCCTTGTCAACAGCTGGCAATTAAATGGCACTCAGCTGGCCGCAACAGGTGCTCCGCCCCACATGAACATCGAGGTGTCTCAATCGATCAACAATTACCGTCCATTAGCCACTTATTTAAACTGATGATGGCTTTTAGACGCCGCCTCGAAGGTGGCACCACTAAGTTAACTAATTTGCACCTGTCTAGGAGGTAACACCTCTTAGTTTTGGGTACTTTGTGGATTCATTGAAAGGTTAATTAAATCTTAAGAAAATTTAGCTGTAAATGTGTATATTTTTGTGATGCTTTTTTAACTAAAGAAACTGCCTTAAATGTTAACAAGAAGTCTGGGGTTCTTCTGGCCTTAAATAATTTAAACAATTAAATTTTATAATAAATCAAAATATTGCAATTTAAGTCTGACTTTTAGCTTTGAAGATATGTTTATAAAATATATATTTGTAGTATATATTTAACAAATATCAAACGGCATACTTCTAGGCAGAATAAATAAATAAAAATGCAATGCAGTCGTAACAAAACTAGTTCTCTTTAGATTAAACAATTAATTGTAATAAGAAAACCTAATTAATTATTCAAATTTTATTGATAATTATTTAAAGTCTCCTAATATTTGTTTATATATATATTTTTTAAATATACCATAATATTCTTTATAAACAACCCTTGTAGATTTCCGATTAATTTGATTTATTTGAATTGTTTGTGCGGATAACCTAATCATATATCATTCGCTACCGATCGGATAATGATTCATGGCCCGCTCGCGTGGCAAAAATCAATTTCCATATTTTCTGGCCTCTCTCAACGCTTGCTGCTGCATATTGTATATATATATATATTGGATTCATTCATATCCGATTTATTTATAGGCGGCGACGCTTTTGAATATCGCCGGGCGCACATTGCGCCCGTTATAAATAAAACCGAAAACACAACAAAGAAACACCCCCAAAGACCCCGCCCAGTGGGCACAGTGGTACCTCACTCTCCAATTTCACAAAAAAAAAAAAAATAATAATAAAAAAAAAACCGAACAAAACAAAGAACACAGAAAAATAAAAAGTCGGCAATCTGCAGAGTATCCAAAATAGATTCGTGTTGGCTCTCTGTGTTGGTTCAGGAATTTTTATACGTCTTCATGGGGCACCGATTATATAGTGCACTCGATCGAGGGGATATAGCCCCGAGTCCGACTCCCGTGGCTTTTATTTGCCGTGTCATTAAAAGCCTGGCCATATGCAGATGCACGTTCACCAAATAGTCGGAACACGGAGAGAAACGTAAGCGATTTTTAGAAATTAATTAATATTTCAATTAACAAATTAAATAATTGGGAAATCTAGTTGAGAATTTGCAGATTTATTTAAAATTATTTGTATTTAGTTAGGCATTAAATCAAGTCTTTAATTTAATATCAGAAAATTCTATTAAAAAAACTAAATTGTTTTAAAAGTCTGTTATAATTCAACAAGAAAAAACAAACTTAAGTAAACAAAATAAAATTCTAATAAAAATATAAACTATACTAAATATTTCAAAATATAAATAAACCCAAAAACAATATCATTTGTTGACAATTTATAATTATTTTCCCAATAAAAGCTAACTGCAAATGAAATCAACTCTTTTAGACTTTGCCAATTTTTGCTTTTACTTGCACAATGGCCTTTATTTATACACCCAATTTTATTTATAATAAAAAACAACAGTTTTATCTACTGGTAAATTTAGCTTAAAAAAAAATAAACTAATTTCTTGCTGTGCTTATGTAAATGTGGTTTACATTTTACATCTACTATTTGCCGTTGTCCGTGTGGTAAATTAATTTTTAATTATGCAGCCGCTGCGCTACCTGTGGTGTTTACTTTTTTTCTTCCCGGCATCGCTTTTATTTGTATTTAAATTTGATTTTATTTTATTTTATATATATATCACCGAGGAGGACCGCTTGTTAATTGATTTTAATTGATAATTTTAACGCGGTGCGCGCACGAGTTATTTAAAGGTTCTCTCCACTCCCTCTCTCGCATTTATCGCAATTTAATAGATATGTTTAACAACTTGTCAATTAATTGCGCCTGCAAATTGCGACGAAAAATTCTGGGAAATTCTGGGAAAATTCTGGCCACGCGTTGCTCTGTTCGAGTCGCGGCAACGCACAAATTGCAACTGTCGAGTTGTCGTCGAACGTCGAATGTCGAAAATCGGAGAGACGGCGGCCGCTACGCCCAAGTTGTTGGCACACATTCAAATTCAACGGCACACACACACACACACTTGGACATTTTGATATTTTTAAAAATTTATGATATTGAAAACATTTTGGCCACAGGTCCGCCAAGAGCCTGAGCACCGCCACCATGTATATCTGATTAAAAGTTTGCGCCGGCAATGCCACTGTCAAGTTGCCTTAAATTGCCCTGAAATGTATCGAGATAGAGTTCTCACTTGTCGCTTTTTGCCACACAAAATAAATCAATTTGTTGCTGGCAGGCTGGCCAACAATTAGGCGGCTCTATTAAAACGCCAAAACACAAATTGCAAGGCGATATCTGCATAGATATTGTTATAAAAATAGGCGAAATATTTCAGATTTAATTGCATAGGTTTTTGGGTCATATAGTTGATTGTAAATATAATTTAGTTAGTAGAAAAAAATAAGACATGTAACTTAGCCTTACACAACCTTGGAAGGAGTTAATTATCACTGAGTAAATAAGTTTTGATTTGTTTCGCAATTCAAAAGCACATTGAAATCCTTTGTTATTCCATTGTTCGGCTTATATTCGAACCTTAACCCTATTAACTGGCTTACACTGTAAAAAAACTGCCCTTAAAAAGATGAAATCAGCTAAAGTAATACTTTTGAAAATTAATTTAGGGCTTGTGAGATTTTTTCGACTTTTTTAAAATATTCTAAGGGAATACAGAATTTAATTAAAAATTTAGTCAAGCCGTTTTCATCTCTGCCATTGGCTTCGTTTTTTTTATTTCTTCAAGTGTATGGCAAACAACATTATGGAGGCTAGGTTAATTGTAACAGCAAGTAGGTATTTTTACAGGGGAATTGCAAAAGGAAGAAATGAAAAAATTTTTAAATTTATTTGTTTAATAATTAGTATATTTATTAAGCTGTAGTTATACATTATTATATCGTGTTACATTTTATGTAAGTACAACCTTCGCAACATGTTGGCCTTGTTAATTAATTCCTTGTTATATTTAATATTTAAAAAAATTCTGATTTTCTAGCCCAGAAAAACAAGCTTTTTAAATTGAAATTAATACATTTTCGGCTAGGTTATATATTTAATATATAAAAGTAATATAATATATATATATATGTACGTTTTTTAAATTAATTAAATATTTTACATTTATATTGTAAATTTAAATTATATTCAGCCTTATTTAGCCGCCCTTGACTGTCGTATGTCTGAGGCAGGTCTTAACTCTAACGTGCCGTTACGACTTCTCGGCCTCAATGTGAGTCTGGCTAATTTCCTTTCACTGGCTGCATTAAATGCCGAAATGGCCAGACAAAGGGAATAGCAATGAGTTTGGCAGGACATTATTGTAATAGCAAATAGCAACCCCCACACATCCTTAGGAGTGCTCACGTGCATAGGACGTCTGCTGGGGCAGCTTAATAATTTATTTTCACCTGAAATCTGAAGCCTGAGCTGCAACCTGGCCCGGCATTGGGAGGGTCCTTCCAAAACAGGACGTTTTCTGGGAGCAGTTCTGTGGCAAAAACAAATAAAATTGCTTTGCCCATGGCCACAAAACTCGGTCCAAAACTAAAGCCGACTTAAGTCAGCATCCTTTTGATATTTCCTCAAAAATTTTACACCTCCCCGGATTGATGCAATTTTCCTTTTTTTGATAATGTGTCCTGTCATCAGGGAGTATATGTACCTTGTAGCTACTGCGAGGGCATTTCAATTAGTTTTGGAAATGTGCAGCCGGGGGCGGCTTTTTAGTTGCCGTTGATGTTGCTTCTTTTCTGATTTTAATTGTTTTTATTGCATTCGCCTGAGGTGGATTACGGCAATAATTTACAACGAACTACGAATGCTCTCTATAAGCTAAATATATGCTACGTTTTCCTTTAAGTTCATGCCATTTTTTATATAAATTAAGCTTATAATGTTAGTTTGTTTCTGCAGGAACAGTTTTTAATTAAAAGCTCATTAATTACCCATAAAACAAGGCCCCCATAAAAACTCTCTGGTCAGCGTTTAGCTCGAGTTTTAATTTATTTCATTAAATTAATATTCATAACACAAAAACTGTGGAAAGTATCTGCAAATATTAGTCAACCAACGTTGGTTTTTTTTGCCATTTTAATTTGGCATTTTGTGTGTTTGCCTCAAATGTTTCTCTATTATAAAATTTGTGTTTGTTTGGGAATGCCACCTAAAATTAACTTTTATTGCGAGAGAAAGCAAAAACAGGACAGAGCTGTGTGTGTATATAATACTAAATATTTTTGGCCAGACTTTTCGACTTGAAAAAGCACCTTTTTTTTCAGAGAAAAGGAGGAGACTCAGTCACGGGGTTGGCCGAGTGCAGCCGAAAAGTATGCAATGCCAAATGGCCGCAGGTCTACATGAAGTGTCGAAACGGTTTGCTTGGGTGTGTGTGTGTGGGGGGGTGTTAAGGGTGCTGTTCGGTGGCAAGGGTTAAGGGGTCGTGTATTGGTGACTTTACGGCAGAGAGTGACATCAAATTTGCATGTATTTATGTACATACACAGCCCCGCACGCGTTCGCTTTGTTTATGATCTGGAGCGGAAACGAGACGCACGGTGCCCACGAGGATTCGGAATCGGCAGTCACTCCTCCAGCACCGCCGTGCCTCCCACTCCCGGCAAGCACTTGCCTCGCCTGGAGGCGCGCCAAATGCGCGACACCCAAACAAAGCGAAACCTTCGCCGAAACCCGGCTGAATCGGAGGCCCACGATGAAGTGGCAGTGGCTGTGTAGACGGCAGCCGACGAGGCTGGAGGCGGAGGAGGAGCTGGATGCGATGGGTGCCCAGGGGCAGTGGCACAAGTTTGCCTATGCGGCAAATATTTGCCAGTCAGCAGGGAGGCAAGGAGGAGGCGGCGCAAGCTGTTGCCACACTTTGAGAAAATGGTAGTTAATGGTAATCTTTAACTTTTATTTACACTCATAAATTATATTTTTTTAAACATACAATTCCCAACTGTTTCTAACAATTTACCTATTTTTTAAATTTTGTTTTTATTTTTTAGTAGTATAAAAACCCTTAATTTCGCATTATTTTGCCCTAAAAAATTCCAAATTTTGAATTTAGAACTCCAAGTAACATCAACTTTCTCCAAGTGTAGCTCTTTCGAAACTGTATATTGTTGTTGATGACTTTCGGTGTCAGCATAAACGTCACTCCCCCGTCCGTCGCCCGTCTCCATTCCAGCCGGATTCCCGTGTGCCGCCTCTTCACTTGCCGATTCAGTGCCTCCAAATCTATGCAAGTATGTCAGCTTGACTCCATTGTCTGGGCCAGGCCCAGTTAACTGCATTCCGCCCAGCCGGCATCCTGGATCTGCACCCCCCGCCCACACACACACCCACACACAAACACCACATCACTCATACGCACAGCACTCGGGCGGAAGGACGAGAGTGCCAAGTCCAACGTTAAGTTGGCTGTAATTGACGCAGGTAAATGCATCCGCCGACTGTCCCAAATTCCGCCTCCTCGCCAGCTTTGGATTTGGATTTATTCGGAAGGAGGAATCCTCTGTCAGGATTTGAGTGCACTCAGCCAGAGCTGTGTTTTATCCTAATTATTTAATTGTAGCTTCTGGCGGGCGACATGTTTGTAATTATTCTAAATATTTTCCAAGTTTTCTTTGTGCTTTTAAAATCCCTTGAAAGCCCAGGAAGTAGTTTTATTTTCTAAGCTGATTGCTATTTAGGTTATTTATAAATTGTATATGATTTTAATATATATATTATTTTAATTTCTCATTTTCTTTGATCAAAATTGTTAAATAAATTAATAAATAAATATTTTTCAATTGGCTTTATTTACTAAGCACAGTTTTGGCGACTAGTTTTGTGTTTGTAGAATTGTGTGCTCTACACTGAGCACTCGAGCTCTAAGCTCTACACTCTCTCCACTCCACAAAGAATTCACGCTCTCTACTCTCATGACGAATCTCTCGCTCTTCACTCTCTTCACTTTACAACGTATTCTAGGCTTTACACTCTACGCTCCCCACTCTCCACTCTCCCACGAATTCTACAAAGAATGCAAAGCCAACGAACAAGAAGAACAACCGGCTTTTTGCAACTAATGGCGCAGCGGCAGAGCAACTGCAAGGCGCAAAGCTTGAGCCTGAGCCGAGTGCAGCCGAAGACCAGGCACGAGCCGAGCCGAAGCTCTGGCGTCGCCGTCGTTTTCGCCATCGAGCCTTTATAACTCACCACACGAATGGCGGACGGCACAGTCGTCGACCGACCGGCTTCCGTAGCGCGCCCCGTGAAGCAGGCCCAGTGAAACGTAACCGTGACCGAGACGTAACGAGAGAACCGTAAGCGAGTGCGTTAGTTTGGCGGACGTAAGCCTCGCGCTGTCAACACGTGTGGGCATTCCCCGTTGTTGCTGTTGTTTACGTGACAAGGATCGCTCGGCGGTTTATTGGATTTTGATATGGAACTTAGGGGGGCGTCCTTGTTTTTTTGTTGTTGTTTTTTGTTGGTTCTGTTGAGTGAAACTTGAAACGCTTGTGCGCGCGAAAAGGAGTGAAAAGTTATTAATCATTAAAGGACATTTATGTCGCGTGCTGTCACACACACACACACAAACACACACAGGCACACACGCCTGGCAAACATTTTAGCCGCAAATTTAGTTTGCTTTGTTTCTCGTGGCTCCCCTTATCCTTTTTTTTGAGGGGGTTTGTCGTCCTTTCTTGGGTGTGTGTTTGTTGTTTTTTGTGTTCTTTGTGTTGGGGTTTTCTTTTTTTTTGTTGGTCCTGCGGGTCGCCAACGCTTACAAAATAATTTATTTGCCCTCATGCAGACAGGCAGCGTCGCATAATATTTATTTTCCGGCCTCTCTTCAAAATTCTGCGCCAAAACAAATTTGAAAGCCCAAAATGGGCAGTGGAAGAAAGTGCGGTTTTCTAAAAGGATTGACAATTTGCAAAAGGAAATCGGACATCTAACTAGTTTTTTTTCTTAAATTATTCCATTTATCAAGTGTTTTTTAGTATATTCAATGTTTTTAATTGGATTTTTTTAAATAAAAAAAGTAGTGAACAGTGAGGCATATAAAAATTATTTAAAATTTTAATTCATCAACCACTTATCCCTCTTCAAACGTAAAATGATTTTTTAAAGTCATAAATAAAAATAAATTTATTTTTTTGGCCAACTTAGAGTCCTTCAAAATATTCTCTTGAAATATATATATTTTTTATGTAGGTTAAAGTAAGCCTTTTTAAGATTAGTTTAACTTAAGTGTTAAAGATTCACTGAGACACTTTGCCAACTATTTATTGCTAGCTGGAAATTCTTTTCCTCAATTGATTTCCCAACGTAATTCCCGGAGTAGGTCATTCCTTTCGATGGAATCCTTTTCTTTTTTGCAATTCCCTTTGTAACGCCTTTAAACCCACTTGCACATGGCCATGAACACGGGCCGGGGAATCACTCCGATCGCGATTGAGTGGCGACTGCTTAAATCACCCGGATACACTGCATCACCGTGGAGGAGCAGGGCCACTTTGCGAGTGGATTGAATCATTCGGGGACACATGGAGACGTGAAGGACTTACGGCGACACAGAAAAAAACTCAAAGAGTTCAGGGAAGAAGGAATATTTTATATTTAATTTGGGTTTTGAAATTTCAACATTTTAGGCCTTGAATAATCTCAGTTAATAATTATTGATTTCTAAAAAAATAAGATATCGATTTTTCTATATTTTTTTGGCGCTGTGTGGGCGCTGACACAGCTGTTAATATAAATTCTCGCTGTCTGTTGCGATTCGCTTTTGGCAACACGATTTATGAAAATTGAAGTCTTTGTTTTATTATCCCGGACACGGCAATGACTGGAAGTTGGGAGTTGGGAGCTGGGCTTAGGGAGCTTTGAGTTGGGATGAATTCAGCGGGGGGAATGGGAACGCCATTTGGCCAATATTTTATGCAAAGCAGACTAGCCACTCCCACTCAAGCCACTTCCTACCCTTCGGCGGCATTGATTTACAGTCAAAAGGTAGCAGGTTGCCATCACCCAGCCACAGTCCTAGAGCTAGTCCTAGTCCTAGTCCTGGTCCTGGTCCCCCACTCCAGCTCCGTTCACGGACGACCTACTTTGATTTCGCTTGCCGTGTTTAGAGTTCATATTTGTGCGTTGTTGATTTTTGTGTATATTTTCTGTTTTTTTTTTTTGTGTGTTTTCTATTCCCTGTTTGGTGTTTTGTAAACCCTGTCCCTGTCCCTGTCCCTGTCCTGTGTGCTCTCTCCTCTCCTTTGTTGGCTTCCAAATTCGCATTCGAATTGCCGGCCATAATTCAATTTTAGTTTTAATTTCCGCTCTTGGGCGTAAATTGCATTTGCATACTAATACGCTTAGAGAGAGGGAGAGAGAGTTGGTTTTTGGGGGGTACTGTGTGTGTGTGTCCTGTGTGTGTGTGTTTGTGACAAGGACTCGAAAATCCGCAGGCCAAATCCACAGACTAGATTCGATATACGATAGCGATAATCGTTGGCAAGAATGTCGGAAGCAAAGACGAAGCCCATGCTGCTGCTCCTGCTGGCCATTGTCCTGCCGGGCCAGCGGCTGTCCTTTGTGGCCGGCGGGTCCTGTCGCGAGGCTCAGCTGTGCTGCAATGGCCGCGACTCCTCCTGCGTGGTCCAGAAGGCCCCAATTAATGCCATCATCGAGGATCTCAGCGACAAGCCCTGCTACTGCGACCATGCCTGCCTCAAGCTGGGCGACTGCTGCGATGACTTCAAGGATCACTGTGGAGGTGAGTCCCATATAATTTTCTATTAAATTAATAATAGAAATATTTACTAGACAATAAAATTATGGGGAATTTTGTACAAGTTGGTAAACAAAAACAAAGACCACAAGGCTGAAAATAAATTGCAACTGGAAATGGTTACTTTGTAAAGTCGGGAATATTGATTTTATTTGACACAGTTCATTGACTTGAGGAAGTCGTATGAACATGGGTTGAGTAACCATCCCTAATCCATAAAATATATAATACAAAATAAGCTGGATAATAAAACAAATTAATCCACATTCTTCTCTATTATTTAAACCAAATAAAAGTATTTTCTGCCAAGTCAGGTTATTATTATTTCCCTGGAAACTTTTGCCTTGACTCCCTCTTTAATTATAGTTTTCTCTTTACTTTTCCTTAATTTTATTGAGTAAATTCAACCAAAAAAAAATCAATTGTAATTGATTGTTCATATTTTTTGTGTGACTTGCAAAATATTCGATGACTGAGCAGCAGTTCTGCGCTTTCCAAAATTAATTTGGCAAATTGCAAAACAAATATAGAGAGAGAGAGACTGACTGGCACAGGAATATGATTGAGCCCAGGACGATGTAATTACCAGCTCAGTGGCAATTCATTCTGCTGTGCTTTTTTTTTTTTTTTTAGCTCCAGACGAGAGTTCATTATCCGGGCCTAAACTTAAGTGATGGCCGGCCAAAAACTTGGCCAACACAAACACCAAGGGAAGTGGGCAGGGCAGTCAGATTTGGAAGGCGCAATCCCGACACGACTGCGGCTGCATATACTATATATACATATACATACATATATGTATATATGTTTGTGTATATGGCCAACTACGAGGATGGTCGTAAAAAGGCCAACTTAATGGCCATATTCCGGGCTAAGAGTCTGCATTCATGGCTCGTTGGTTGTGCGTGTGTGCGGTGCGTGTGTGTACAGATACAATTTGTTCTTCTGCCTTCCTTGTTTTTTGTTTTTTTTTTTGTTTTGTTGAAAGTACAATAGCTAAAGGGCTTTAATTTTATTACATACAGCAAATAAAGTCAACGAACATGCGGCGGCCTTCCAAATTAAATAAGACGCGGCGGCGGAGGAGATATTCGGGGGGGTGGTGGTAAGAGAGGAAGGAAGGAAGGAAGGAAGGAAGGAAGGACTTTTGGGCTGAAGTTGGGAATTTTTCGTTTCGTTTCGTTCGTGCCAGCTGCGGCTACAAGTTGAAAGATGCCAAAAAATAAAAATGCCAGCAGAGACAACTTAGCGGATGTACCGACCAAGAGGTACCCAAATTTTCTGAGAAACAGGGGAAGCCTTCAGTGCCAAATAATCCTTGGAGCCTCAGATATTTATTAGTGAAAATTGCATTTAAAAATCTACATAATTAGCTACGAATACAACATACCCTTTACTACTCGGTATCAGCAGTGAGAGAAGAGTTGCTCCTCCAAGTGGGGATCCATGGAGCGAATCGAGAGCCGGCATTGCCGAAAGTTTACTTAATTTTGCATTAAATTTGATTTTATTTCTCCCGGCGCACTATAGTGCGAGATCCACCTCCCCCCGGTGGCACATCTCGGGGAGCATTTTGAGGAAACAGCTGGCAGCGGAAGCTGCCATAAACACGGCCGTAGACAATGGGGGAGGAGGATGGGAAGGGTATGCCATGTGCCCGGCGGACAACGACAGACCATCATTGGGAAGTGGCAAGTGGCAAGTGGCGGGACAGCCCACGGAGAAAGGTGCGGCTAGAAATGCGAGATGTCTGACGAAAAAAAATAAAGCAAAAAAATAGAAAATGAAGCTACATCGAAAGAAAATAAGCGGATATTTATAATATTTTTAAAAGTAAAATTTACAGATTTACAAAATATAAATTAATGGTTGTAAAATAAAGTACTTTGGAGGCCACTTACCGCTTGCTTTGGTCTAAAATTTCCAACTGGTTCTAGCTGTTAAGTGGTGGTGTTGAAAGACAAGTGCAGCAGCGTTTTCCTGGCTCTTAATTTCCCAACTGATTCTACCTGAAACGTAGTGACATTCAAGCAAAATTTGATCATTTTATAAATATAAACATTACAGTTTATAATTAATTCCAGTGTATGTGCTAATCTGTATTTCGAATAAATTCAAGGAGGCATCCTTCAGAGCCGCTGCCTTTGTTTCCACAAGTGCTAGGCTGGCCTCTCGTCTTCAGGTCTCTTCAGGATTTAACGTTGAATGTCTATAACTACCAATTAAGTTGGTAAATATATATCGTCTTGTAACACACACTGGGAAAACCCAAGCAAAGGTCCAAGAAAATGCGTATGAAGCGATAAATGTCAAGTTAAAAGGGAAACCGACTGAGATGGAGATGGAGGAGGGTCGTAAACTTAAACCCCGACCCAAGGATGATGCTCCAACTCCAACTCCAACTCCGACTCCAACTCGGACTCGGATCTACCACGGATAAGCTTTGCTGCGCTGGGCGGCTCAATCAATCAAAGTCGTCTTTGTGTGGGAATAAATGAATGTTTCGAATGTAACTATGGCAGATAACATTCACGTTCTCTGGGAACCAGTCTAGCCTTCCTCCTCTCCTCCCATTACCATTGATTTCGAACCGGAATACACGTACATACATATACATATCCCTCGCGGCCATTAAGGCTGTGTGGTAGCATGCAACAAATGGTCAACAAAACTGTCGACCCGGCTGGCTGGCCATTCATTAGGCAACTCATCAAACTCCCATAATTCACGCTAATTAGTTCGACGAAAGGCAACAGGCGATGCTGCTGCTGCTGCTGCTGGGAGTGTCGTCTGGTCATGTCCCAGGACTGGACACTCCTGCTGCCTGCCTGCCTGCCCATTTTTTACCAGTTTCTTTTTTTCCATTCTTATTTTTTGTTCGTATTTCACGCGTAATTGATGACAACCATTTGAATGTGTCCCCGCCGCCTGTCTGGGTTTGGGTCTCGGTTTGTGTGACCTTTTGCCCTGCCCTTTCGAGGATCGGTGGGAGGGGCAACGGCATCACAGTTCCCTCTGAGAGAAAAAAGTTGTTAAACCAGAAAGGGCAGGTTCTGTTCTGGCTGTAGAGGCTTTGTTTTTACCAAAAATACAATTTAAAGTCAGCAGGATGAAGTTTTTATTTGAAATTTAAAATATTTTTATTTTAATGCCAAGCCTCCTGTGATTATATTTAATGTAATAGTCATAACATCTTAAAAAAAAGAACATTCATTCTTTAATTAATTCCAAGTCTCTTCTTTATAAATAGACTCTTCGTTCTTTGAAGAAGAAAGAAAGAAGCCCCTTTAAGGGCCAGGGTTAGGGAGCAGGTTAATGCCATATCGAATGACCAGGCAGCGGTTTCGGATTCCCGTCCGCCTTGATCAAAAGTTGGTAGCCACCACGCCATGGGTGGCCCTTTAGGCTGGAGCCAGTTGGGGCCAGAAAAAGGTAGAGGAAAAACGTTAGAGGTAAATGAAACACATTTGCGTCAAGACTTCTTATCAAATCAAATTAATCAGCGCGGGGAAGCCGGGGAATTAAACCCTGTAGGGGACTTGCTTATCCGTTGTACACAGAAAGAAAAAGGGGAACTGGAGGGAAAATACATATTTTTTAAAAATAACGTTTACAAGCGAGGATTCGTATACCCTTGCCAAGATAAAAGACCT
>JAEIIL010009265.1:0-17470 GCA_018905715.1 Drosophila lini | reverse complement strand
TTTCGAAATACAGAGGTTTGTATTCTGAATTCTTCCTTTCAAATGAATATATTTAAATATTTGGAAATATTCTTTATTCTTTATTAATTCCCTTGAAATTATCGGACTGCACTTCCTGATTTCCCGATCGCCTGAATTTATACAACCGTTTTTGTTCCATATATTCCATTCCATTTATCTCTTTTGGCTCACCTTTGCCTACAAAAACAACACTCCATCCTCTTCAAATTCAACCGAGTGTGACATTTGATTGGATTTTCGCGTATATTTCATTTTATTTATTTGTTTCATTTTTTCTTTTTGTTATTTTTGATTTCGATTCGCGTATAAAATTCAATATATATATAGACACACACACACACAATATAGGTATGCAAAGCTCTGCGCAGCAGATATAAAATATTTGCACACAGCCACATGTATCAGCTATATCATTATAGATATAATTCCCACATATCGATGATATATGCGCTACACGTTTGTTTTTGTTGTTATGGACTAAATGCGTCAATTAAATATAAAAAGGAATAATAAATGAAATATAGAAAGCATCGGCGGCGGCGGTCGGATACAGATTCAGATCCAAGAGCCACAAAGATCACAGCTCTTTGGCATCTCCTCTCAGCGGGAATTATAAATAAATTATAAATTTTCAATGACACCATAAATTGGAATATATTTCAGGTGCACAGCCGAAACATTCGGAAAAGTCGGAAAAGCCGAAAGGAAAATAAATACAAATTATTGCGTTAAAAGATTTAGAACCGAAATACTCAAGAAGCTAGCAGCTGAGCCTAATCCACCGATCCTCACGGAATCCACATATAATCCTCCTATATCTATATATTCCAATTTCTGCGTATCTTTAATTTATTTGCAATTTTGGGACTCTGATTTTTACGAGCTTCTTTAATGACATTTCGCTAAATTCAGCGTTAGGAGTGCGAGAAATATATGGGGAACCTACAGAGGGGCCAGCTGTCTAGCTTGTTACGTGCCTCATTAAGAATTTTTGGTTTTTAATTGACAAAACAACGAAAGCCGAGGCAAAAATAAGACACTAAAATTCAAATTTGATTTCGTTTACTATAAATTTCCAATGCTTTCTGACTGCTCATTAAATTTGACTTTTCGCCACAATAAATATGCCAGGGTCAGAGGAAAAAAAATAAAACCCAAAGCGATCAGAAAATTTATTTATGTGAAGAATTTCCGGGAAAACTTAAAATTGTGGGGTGGCCAATTTTTTAAGTTTATAAATATAGTGATTCCAGAGATCTTTTTCAATACCTAATATTTCTTAAATCCTTATTTAGTTAACTTAAGTTATTAGGTCAAATATTCTTTACAAAAAAATTGTCGCATATTTTTAGGCTCTCTGATTAAATGAGAAAACCCAGTCGGGAAAAACATTTAAAATATTTGACTTGGTCTTTCAGATGGTAACTTCGGGATATAGTCCTTATAGTTTAGATTTCGAGATATTAGAAACTGTAGATTAATCTGCAATAAACCTGATCTACGTGCAGTTATTTTGAAGTTAAGAAATAAATAATATTATATAAAGAAAATCAAAACGACTAAAAATGATTAATTTCCCATGAATCATACATAAGATTAGATATTACTAAATCATTGAAATTGTAAAAAACAAAATAGGAAAAACAAAAACATTTTTTTTTAATATACCTAAATAATGGCCAAGGAAATTGAAACATCTTGGCAACCTTCGCTATTCAATATATCCTCCATCTCATTCTTCATTCCACGTTCCTTCCCTTCCGATCGCCGGCTGCCAATTTAATTTAATTTATTTGTGCCTCACTTTTATTTATTTGTCCATTCGCTGCGACTTGTTCAAATCATTTTGTTGTCATCTCTTCGCTTATTTATTAGCACCATTCCGCCAAGTGGATGGCACCGATCTCTTTGTGATTCTCACTCTCCCTCTCTATATCTCTCTTCTCCAATTTATATTTAATATTTTTTAAATAAAAGTAACAATAATCTAAGAACTGATTGAGCAACAGCCTTAGCTTCATCACAATTTATTGTAAATAGAAGCAACAGGGTCAAGTGTCGCGAAATTGCTTTATTATTTTTATGAACGGTTTCTTATGTCATTATTTTTATATTTTTTTTTATTTTGATGTATTTTTTATAAAGCTTTGCATTATTATTAATATTTAAAGACATGAAGCAACAGGGTTTGCCGCTTAAGATTTTATATTCTTGAAATTAACCGTGTTTTCGCAATTAATTAATTTTTTTTTTATAAATTGATTTTGGGGTCGACGCAACTGGGCTTACTCAATATTAATAATTTACATTTATTTCTCAGCTTGTGTTTTATTTTAATTAGTTATTTTCATTTTCTAATTGTGTTACCTATTTTTTGTTTATTGTTTTGTGTTTCGTTTTTATTTTTTTTTTTTTTAACACTGTCAAAAAAAAAAAATTACAAATTCCAAGCGGCGTTTTTTTTAAATATTTTTTTTTTGCGTGCGAGCAAGATGGCGCGTTGCCGCGTGTTTACCGTTAGACCGTTGCTAGTACCGTTATTCCGTCCGTTTCGTTATTTTGCTGCCGCGCGATTTTAAACGACGATTCGTCCTGTTCGACGACATGCGTGCAAATAACGGTAGAAACGCCGACCGACACCGACAACGCTGCTGTGCCCATGGTGCATAACGAATAAGGCAAGTCTCGTCGGCAGCCGAAGCTTCCAGGTTTTAGTCCCTTACCGCTCGGTATGTTGACAGGTAAACTCAACCCTTACGTGTGAGCAGTGGCAAGGTTTAAATAAGAATTATAAAGTTTAACCACGTACCTTCTACGGGTTAATCAATACACCCTGCTGCCGCCTCACTCGTAGTTAAGGCCGAACCATTTCACTCAACGAACCACTTTTTGGCGACGAGAACACCTTATGTTTCTTGAATCATGAATGTGCCGGCGCCGACGCCGCTGCCGGCGTGTTGGGTTCTCGCCGCCGCCGCCTCAGCCTCTTCGCCCTCTCTTCCATTTCCGCTCACTCTCTTTTCACTCGGTCGTAAGCGGCCCCCTCCAGCTGTGAAAGTGGGGGAGTGCAAAATGCCATTGAGTCTCGACTCAAAACACAAGTTGAAACAAATTTTATTGAGTGAGTGTGTTTACCGTTTTGCAGACTTCACTGAGTCGTCATGCCGGCGCTCTTCTGAGTACCTGTCTCCTCGAAGAACAGCTCCAACAGATTCGCCTTTCGTAGCTGATCGCCATCAAGTCGCTCCACGCCCTTCCAGTGCAGCAGGGCCGGAATGCCTTCCACTGAAAATGGCGGACTGCGGAAGCTGTTCTCCTTGTCCATCCAAAATTCACGATTGCCCACGTCCACCACCAGGATGAGGCAATCCGCTGGCGCGTTGTTGCGAAAGGCGGTCATGATGGTCTCCTCGGCTGAGCAGAATAAATTTAATGTTATTTGCATTTTTTGTCAATGGGACAGGCACTGTTTAGTACCTGTACCTCAACCTGTAGCCTGCAAAACATAACGGCACTTCGTCACCTACCCTCCACGCAGTCTATACACCAGCTGCGTCCCTGCTTGTCCTTCTCGCCATAGAAGTAGATGTAGATGGGCTCCTTCTTCTTATCGTGCATCTTCAGGAGATTCTCCATCTCCTTAAATCCCTTAACCGGCACGTATTCAGGCATTTTTTTCGTTCGCTTTCGGTTGTCGTTCGTGAAGAGCGCGTCAGTCTATAGCTTGCCTCCTAAACTTGGAATGTTCTCCAGCGCCGGTTTAAGTTGATATTGGAAAGAGCTGCTTATCGGGATCTTATCGGCTGGTTTATGGGGTTCTCAGCCACTGCTTATCAGCCATCGGGGACTGGAGTTTGCCGGCAATTAAACAATTTACCTTGTTTGTTGTGTTGTTTATTTAGAGTCTAAACGCATGGCAATCGATGTCACTATCGGTAGTAGCGATGTTCGATACATCGATTAATTTAGAAATTCTGGGCTTTTGGCGATATATCGATGTGGAAAACAGACCCGCTAATACCGCTAAACATGTTGAATAATTATAAAAAATAGACTAAATATATATAAAAATAAAAAAAAATGCAAGAACTTAAAAAAAAACAGAATAATTCAAGGGTTGATTATACAATTAAATTACGAGCAACAGCAACTACTTTTGTAATTTGATATTAGCTAGATTTTAGATATACTATATCTAGCCTTAAATAAGCTAAACTGGCAGCACGATGTCTTGCAACAGGGTAAAAGAAAACATTCATAAAAAACAAAAGCTAAATAAAACTTATGTTTCTCCATCAAGGGGCACAAAATTGACTGGAAGCCAGAGCATGTAACCCATTTGCTGCAGCTGCTGAAGCAGCATCCGAATATCTACGACCAAGGACACATCTTCTACCTGGACAAAAAAGCGCGGGACGAGTCCATGGCAAAGATTCTGACACCCCTGCGAGCCAAGTTGCCCAATTTGACGGTGGAGGACATCAAGGTGAAGTATGGCGCCCTGCGGAGTCATTATATATTGCTGAGCCGGCAGATCGCCTCGGAAACGGGTGCCGGCAAGCATATGAAGGTGCCCTATTGGTACAACCACATGGAGTTCCTGAGGGCGCATCTAAATGGAGCTGGCCATCGCAACGGCGATGAGTCGACGGGCCAGAGCGTTGTCAATGGCACTGGCAAGAGATTAAGACTGGACAAAAACCTAATGGCCCTAGACTCCATACTGGGCGCCAGGGAAAATAATGCGGTTAGTAAAATTGTAGAAAAAGCGTTGCGTTTCCTCCAGAAAATTTAACAATTCCCTTGCAGGAGCTACCCCTCACCGAAGGCAGTTCCGAGGACGATGAACTGAGTCACCTTAGCTATCCTCCTCATCGCCGCAAGTGTGCCCCAAAGTCGAAGGAGGAGCGTTCGCCGTATGAAGCCATATTGCATATTGCCAAAGATGCCGCCCAGAGATTGGCGAGCCGACAGATCTACTCACCCGATGTGGAGGCCTTTGGTGAACTGATAAAGGCCGAACTGGAATCTCTGCAGGATCTCGGTCAGCGAAAGAAGCTGCGGAATAAGCTGATGCAGGTAATAATCGAGAGCTCAAGGGAAGAGGATTAGCACTTGGCTCGAACATTAAAAAGATATTTGAAGAAATTAACTCTCTGGTTAAATGATAAATTATATACCCAACCAACTCTTAACAATATCTCTAATACAACTCTAAACAATTTAATTATAAAATAAATATAAATTTTTTATAAACATATTAAAAGAAAATTTCTTTTTAAATTTTCTGAAGAAGTCCACAAAAAACGTCTTAATTTCTTGCTAAATGAATGAATTTGCAGTCTTGAGGAAATTCTGCTTAATCAGAGATAACCTTGACCCATTTTTGTCGGTTCTCACAACTTGAACTTCATTGAGGGTCGCCCAGTACCCAAAAGAACTTAAAAAAGTTGCAAAAACCAAAAGTAAAGAAAATATAAAAACAAAAAGAACTTGAAAAACTGCAAGCCAAGTGAAAAATTGTTTATAAAATGCTTGGTTCAAGCAGCAGAAGTAATTAGTGTATCTGAGAGAACATCATGGGTAAGATCATGAAGATGCCATATGAAGTTTTAAGGATTTTAATAAATTATAAATAAAATATATATTTGTTATTTCAAATGAAATATTTATAAAGATTAAATATGTTCCTCTATATTTTCAGCTATCTTCAGGAACTCCTTGCTGCTCCTAGTGCTTCTGCTGGCCCTCCATTTGGAGCAGGCCTCAAAAATCGCCTACAAAAAGCCGCTTTATGGCAAGACTAACTACATAAAGGAGAAGAAGTTAAGGAGTAAGGGACTCAAGGTGGAGAGCACCACCGCTACTACTACCAGCACCAGCACTAGCACCACCGAGGAGGATTGGCCATCGGCCGTGGAATTTGTGATTGTGGCAACAACGCCCAGAAGCGAGCAGGAAGCCAGTGAGGAAGCATTTAAGAGGAGTACCAGTAGCATCATTGAAACGGCTACAGCTATGTCGGTAGAGACATCATCGGCCAGACCAGGAGATGTGTCCTCAAAGACATTAGAAGCCTTTAATCAGACAACCATGCCGATGAGCACCACCACGTCCAGTACGTTGGTTAATACCCTTCCTTCACCACCGATGCCCGGAGCTGCCGTGGTAGTGGCTTCATCACTCATCCCCGGTAATCAGCCGGTGCCGTGCACTTGTGGGGTTTTCCTCTCCTCGCAAATACCGAATGGTTTGCCCACGGCTCCATTGATCAACCAGGAACTGGATCGAATGTTTCCCTGCAATGCCATTGGTCGCAAACAGTGCCAAACGAAGTGCCTAGAAGCGGTGAGTACTACGATTGATCCGATGGTTTATAGATAAATTTAAGTCCAAGCGAACTTTAAAATATTTATATATTTCATTTTAAATTGATTTGAATTCGATGTGCATATGAAATCAAACTCTTCGAGATATTCCGCCTTATATATTTATTTATAATTCATTTACAGATCGTTCAGCACCTGCCGAATTCCGCCAACATTGTTTGCTCCACTTTGGGTCATGATTGCCACAAGGAGCGTGCCTATTTGTTTATTAAAAACTGCCACAACCAATGGGTTAATACTAATCTCCAGGCGGGCAGGGAATATTGCTGTCGCGGTGGTATTCCCTACCGCTGTCCCTTGATGGGTTAATGCTTTGAAGACCTAATAAATTGTATAATAAAATCGAATGATTGAAATTTCAATTAAAAGGGGTAAAGGAGCAACTAGCACATTAAAAATTTGAATTTATTAGCCTAGCTTGCAACCAATAGACCATGGTGTGAGACTTAGCTTTGAGCAGGAAAAACATCGATGTTTATTGATAATATATCAATATAAAACCCTATAAACTTTTACAGACATATATTTAAATAAGTACAAATATTAAAACAAAAAATTTTTTTTTAAATAATAACTATACCAATATTTGTCTTATTGTTTTGTTTATAAAAGTATCGATATATTGATGCACTGCTCCCATCCCTATAAGCCAAGGCGGTGAATTCGATTGTTTTCCGCCACACGTCCATCCGTCAGCTAATTGAGGTAAATTTACAAGCAAAGCACCTTTTTTCGAAGCAGCCAGGCGAGCGTGTGTGTGCTACATTCGCCGCTTGATTGTGTTATCAATCGGAAGCAAAAACAAAAGCCGCGTTTTAAGAAACTAAAACGTGCTCGCTCACAACTACCAGTGCAAGTGCAGCAGGCAGAGTAAAAAAACGAGAACTTCGCAAGGAATTTTCGGGTGCGTGTAAGAAAGAGACGCTGCTATAAAAGTTTAGGGATATTTTTAATATCACATGGGACTCCAATTTAGTTCGCAATTGCGTGTTTGTTATTGTTATTTCAAAAACAAAAACCGGTTCCAAGTTCACTCTGAACTTTATACACGTGCTCACGCAAGCCAAGAAGCAGAACGAATCGAGTGACAGAGACTCCCGCCTGTCTATCTCTCTTTATCTGCGTAAACAAACCATCAATAGCAATAACAGAAAATTAAACCACTTGATAAGCACCGTTGTCAACCATTCCCAATCAGTTTTCTGTTGCGGTTGTTCTTGCCGGGCAACATGTTGCCAGACGGCCGCCGATTAAGCTTAAGTGAAAGTGGGACAGAGACAGAGGATGTACCGGCTTGCGGGCTTTGCTCTCAGCTTGGGGTGGTGGTCGTTTGTATGTGTGGGAGTTGAAAAAGAGAGAGGAAGAAGAAGGGGCAAAACACATGTTGCTTTTGTGGCGTGTATTTATTATTATTTTTTTTATCTAATTATGGTACAAGAATCTTTGGATTTTTGAAGCATGTTTTCTATAAATTTAAATTTAATTTTTATGTTTTTGTTTGCTTAAAAGCTGTAATAATTTCATGAATACTTTAATCTTAGAATTTAAAAAAATATATATACATATATAAAACTCGATTTTTTATTGAAAATTTAATTTCATAAATTTGTATACATATATTTTTCTAAAAATCATTAATCTCTGCTGAGTTTGAGAAATTGAATTGCTGAATATTAAATTTGTTAAAGAATCGCTTTCTATTTTCAGTCATTCCGGTTTATAGGCCTGTTTTAAAAGGGTAGGCTTGTGCTCCCAAAAACTATCATTAACTGCGTTGTATTTTTAATTAATAGTCAACAAATATTAATTTAAATGTAACTTGATTTCTTACTCTGAAGTCCCATCGTAGATAGGATGACTTGTAGGACAAATATCAAGCGGCACAAATATTTACCCACTGCAATTACACTTCTGCCTAATGCCAAACTCATAACTCATTAATTAAAGACTCTCGAGTGGAATGTTGTTATCAGCACAGTGACATTATGTGCAGCCTTGGCTGATAACACCCATTGCTCTCGAGATTCGGAAGCTCTTAAGATTGAACTGTGATCCTCCTTTTACCCCCAGCAGAAGCGCACCTGGAGAAAGAGAGAGAATGTCGCCCACAAAGTGTTATCTGGTCCTGGAGGATGGCAGCGTTTGGCCTGGTACCCCCTTTGGCCACATTCCCTCGAGCCTTGACAATGGCAGTGTTGGTGGCGAGGTGGTCTTCCAAACCGGCATGGTCGGCTACACCGAAGCACTCACTGACCGCTCTTACAGCGGCCAAATTCTGGTTCTGACTTATCCCCTGATTGGAAACTATGGCGTCCCATCACCGTTAGATAAGGATGAACACGGTCTGCCCCTACACTTTGAATGGCTCGATGGCGTGGTCCAGGCCAGTGCCTTAGTGGTGGGCGAAGTGGCCGACACGGCTTGGCATTGGCGTACCTGGACGACACTGCCAAGCTGGCTGAAGGAGCACAAGGTGCCCGGTATTAGTGGCATCGATACCAGGGCCCTCACTAAGAAGCTACGCGAACAGGGCAGCCTTCTGGGCAGGATCGTTTACGGGGAGGAGCAGGTGGAACTGCCCAGGTCCAGCTTTGTGGATCCCAACACCAGGAACTTGGCTTTGGAATGCAGTGTAGCGGAGCGGCAAGTGTTTGGCGATCCCAAGGGCAAGGGGCCGCGCATAGCCATCATGGATTGTGGGTTGAAGCTTAACCAGTTGCGCTGTCTCCTGGATCGTGGAGCCTCGGTAGTGCTGCTGCCTTGGACAGCGCGTCTTCAAGATGAGCAGTTCGATGCCCTCTTTTTGTCCAACGGACCTGGTAATCCCGAAAGCTGCGAAGAGATTGTTCAGCAGGTGAGGAAGTCCTTGGTTTCTCTTAATTCCTCAATCTTATATTTTATTTTTCTTCCCCCAAAAGTTGCGCCTTGTGCTGAAAGGTGAGACCATTAAACCGATCTTTGGCATTTGCCTGGGCCACCAGCTGCTGGCCAAGGCCATTGGCTGCTCCACCTACAAGATGAAGTACGGCAACAGGGGTCACAATTTGCCCTGCTTGCACCGCGCCACCGGACGCTGCCTGATGACCTCGCAGAATCATGGCTATGCCGTGGATCTGGAGCACCTGCCTCCCGGCTGGTCGGAGCTGTTTGTGAATGCCAATGATGGCACCAATGAGGGCATTGTCCATGCCACCAAACCTTACTTTTCGGTTCAGTTTCATCCGGAGCATCATGCTGGACCCCGGGACACCGAGTTCCTGTTCGATATCTTCCTGCAGAGCATTCAGCAGCCCGATGCAACCATACCGCAGCTGATTGAACAGTTCTTGAAGCCAGCTACCTTGGCTGTAACACCTTCAGAGAAGCCTCGCAAGGTGCTCATCCTGGGCTCTGGCGGTTTATCCATCGGCCAGGCCGGCGAGTTTGATTATTCCGGATCGCAGGCCATTAAGGCCATGCGGGAGTCGAACATTCAAACGGTTTTGATCAATCCGAATATAGCCACGGTCCAGACCTCGAAGGGAATGGCGGACAAGTGCTATTTTCTGCCACTGACACCGCACTATGTGGAGCAGGTCATCAAATCGGAGCGTCCGAATGGCGTACTCCTCACCTTTGGCGGCCAAACGGCGCTCAATTGTGGCGTGGAACTGGAACGGGCCGGCGTCTTCTCCAAATACAACGTTCGCATTTTGGGCACACCCATACAGTCTATTATTGCGACGGAGGATCGAAAGCTATTTGCGAATCGTGTGAATGAGATTGGGGAGCAGGTGGCACCCTCGGAGGCGGTCTATTCGGTGGCTGAGGCTTTGCAGGCGGCCGATCGTCTGGGATATCCCGTTATGGCCCGGGCTGCCTTCTCCCTCGGGGGCCTGGGTTCGGGCTTTGCGAATAACAAGGAGGAACTCCAGGTCTTGGCCCATCAGGCTTTGGCCCATTCGAGCCAACTGATTGTGGACAAATCCCTCAAGGGCTGGAAGGAGGTGGAGTACGAGGTGGTGCGCGATGCCTACGACAACTGCATCACCGTCTGCAACATGGAGAACTTTGATCCGCTGGGCATACACACCGGCGAGAGTATAGTGGTGGCCCCCTCACAGACCCTTTCGGATCGCGAGTATCAAATGCTGAGGAGCACTGCCCTCAAGGTCATCCGTCACTTTGGCGTCGTCGGTGAGTGCAACATACAGTATGCCTTGTGCCCCCACTCGGAGCAGTACTATATCATCGAGGTGAATGCCCGGCTGAGCCGGAGCTCGGCTTTGGCCAGCAAGGCCACCGGCTATCCGCTGGCCTATGTGGCCGCCAAGCTGGCTTTGGGTCTGCCGCTGCCCGAGATCAAGAACTCGGTGACGGGCAATACAACGGCCTGCTTTGAGCCATCGCTGGATTACTGTGTGGTCAAGATTCCACGCTGGGATCTGGCCAAATTTGTGCGCGTGAGCAAGCACATTGGCAGCTCCATGAAGAGCGTTGGCGAGGTGATGGCCATTGGCCGTAGCTTTGAAGAGGCCTTCCAGAAGGCCCTGCGCATGGTGGATAGCGATGTGTTGGGCTTCGATCCGGATGTGGTCACCCTGGACCAGGAGCAGCTCAATGAGCAGTTGTCGGAGCCAACAGATCGGCGACCCTTTGTCCTGGCCGCCGCCATGCAGGGGGGCATGTGCATCGATGAGCTGCATGACCTGACCAAGATCGATCGCTGGTTTTTGGAGAAGCTGAAGAGAATCATACTGCTAAACTCTCAGCTCACCCAGGCGGGCAGCCAGATGGGTTCTGACCTGCTGCTAATGGCCAAGCGTTTTGGTTTCTCGGACAAGCAGATAGCCAAGGCGGCCAAGAGCACAGAGCTGGCCGTGCGCCATCTGAGGCAGGAATTTGGCATCCGTCCGCATGTCAAGCAGATCGATACGGTGGCCGGCGAATGGCCGGCAAGCACCAATTATCTTTACAATACCTACAATGGCAGCGAGCACGATGTGACCTTTCCCGGTGGCCACACCATTGTCGTGGGCTCGGGCGTCTATCGTATAGGTTCATCTGTGGAGTTTGACTGGTGCGCAGTGGGCTGCTTGAGGGAGCTGAGGAAGCTTCAACGCCCCACCATCATGATCAACTATAATCCGGAGACGGTGTCCACCGACTATGACATGTGCGATCGTTTGTACTTTGAGGAGATTAGCTTCGAGGTGGTCATGGACATTTACGAGATGGAGTCTAGCGATGGCATCATCCTCTCGATGGGCGGCCAGTTGCCCAACAACATAGCCATGGATTTGCATCGGCAGCAGGCCAAGGTCCTGGGCACTTCGCCAGAATCCATTGATTGCGCCGAGAATCGCTTCAAGTTCTCCCGCATGCTGGACCGCAAGGGCATCCTGCAGCCGCGCTGGAAGGAGCTGACCAATCTGCAGTCCGCCATTGAGTTCTGCGAGGAGGTGGGCTACCCCTGTCTGGTCAGGCCATCGTATGTCCTCTCTGGCGCCGCCATGAATGTGGCCTACTCGAACCAGGATTTGGAGACCTATTTGAATGCCGCCTCTGAGGTGAGTCGCGAGCATCCGGTGGTCATTTCCAAGTTCCTTACGGAGGCCAAGGAGATCGATGTGGATGCTGTGGCCGCCGATGGACAGATCCTGTGCATGGCCGTTTCCGAGCATGTGGAGAATGCTGGTGTCCATTCGGGGGATGCCACTTTGGTGACACCGCCGCAGGATCTCAATGCCGAGACCTTGGAGGCCATCAAGCGGATTACCTGTGATCTGGCCAGCGTTCTGGATGTCACGGGTCCCTTCAACATGCAACTGATTGCCAAGAACAACGAACTGAAGGTCATCGAGTGCAATGTCCGCGTCTCCCGTTCGTTTCCCTTTGTGTCCAAGACCTTGGACCATGATTTTGTGGCCACCGCCACGAGGGCTATTGTTGGACTGGATGTGGAGCCGCTGGATGTGCTTCATGGCGTGGGCAAGGTGGGCGTAAAGGTGCCACAGTTTAGTTTCTCCCGTTTGGCCGGCGCTGATGTTCAGCTGGGCGTGGAGATGGCCTCCACCGGCGAGGTGGCCTGCTTTGGGGACAACAGATATGAGGCTTATCTCAAGGCCATGATGTCCACAGGGTTTCAGATACCCAAGAATGCTGTGCTCCTGTCCATAGGCAGCTTTAAGGTGGGTTTTGTTTTTTTATTATTTTTTTTAAGTTTTTTTATGTTTTAATTTTCTATATTATTTTTTTTAGCACAAAATGGAACTGCTGCCTTCGATTCGGGATCTGGCCAAGATGGGCTATAAACTATATGCCTCCATGGGCACGGGTGACTTTTATGCCGAGCACGGAGTTGATGTGAGTAGGAAAAACCATAAAACATTTTAAATTTTTTAAAAAACTTTATGAATTTCCATTGGAATTTGCGATTTTATAACATTTTCTTGAGAGATTGATTATCTCAAATTTAACTTTCTTTAAAAGTTTGGTTTCTTGGGGATTAGAAACTGGTTTTGATTGGTAATTATACGACTGCAATATTAGGTAATCCCTATCTCTTAGCCTTTCCCTTAACCTTATCCTTATCTAGCCTATAACTACGTCATATCAGCTTATCACTAGATCCTCTATACGATGGTTTAGGTTCTTATATGTACCGCTAGTTGAAGGCACCCTTGAGCTTCTGCGTTTTACTCCTGAGGATCACCTTGAGTTCCTCCCGCTTGGCCTCCGTGGGGGCCACCTTTTGGACCAGTTGCTCCGTCCGGCTGCTAATGGCTTCAAATTTGTTGGGATCGAGATTGAGGCGCTGGATTAGACCATTAAAAGAGAGTAAAGAGCCTTCCTCCTTGGGAGTAAGACTCTCCACTTGCTGATCCCGATCCTGAACTTGATCTTGGTCCTTGGGGTTTTCCACCTTTTTCTCCCTGAGCTTATCCTTATTTTCCTCTTCAATTTCGATGGCCTCCAGCTCCCCTGCATCCTTGTGGGAGTGACTACCCCTTAGGATTCCGCTCAACTTAATGTTGGCTGGATGGGGATTCATATGCCGGGCGAGTGGATCCGGGGAGTGTATTTGCACCACGTGATCTAGGAATTTAATGGATTTCCTGCGCACTGAGGGCGGTGATTCCATCACCTCCTCGAAGGGAAAACCCTCAATGCTCGGCAATGGAGTCCTGCTGCTGCTACAGCTGACCATCGCTTCCATGTTGCTCGCCGCCTGCTGCAGCTCCTGTGTAAAGTGCTGGGCCTGCTGGGAGCAACCCAGGTGCTGGTACAAGCGACACAGCCGCTGGCCCTGCTCCAGATAGAGCTGGGCATGGCCACGATTGCCAAAGCGAATGGCACGGGCCAACATGGCCAGGAGATGGTCCAGCAGAAGCTCCAGGAGATTGCTGCGTCGCAGGATTTCCAGGCCATTGTTGAGCTGAGGTTTCGCTGGCATTTCCGGGCTGGACATCTCCGAGTTGGAGCGGGCCAGGAGACGATGCAGGTCTAGGGAGTCCAACGAACTGCGTCGCTGTTCAACCTCCGAAAGCTGCCGCTGGAGCTGCCTCTGATTGGTGGCCCTCAGGAGCTGCGTCTTCCTGCGCAGCTTACCCCTCGAGCGTTCCTGATGCTGGGCCAGGCCCAGCAGTCCACCTGCATCAGTAATGTCCGTCTTTCGCCGCGAGATCTTTGACCTGTCCACCTCAGGTTCCTGTTCCTGTTCCTGTTCCTGGGCAGGGAAACCCTGACGCGGACGCGAGAACTTGCCCCAGGCATGCAGCTCCAGGTAATCCTGACTGAAGAGATTCCTCAACAGCCGCTTGTAGTCCAGCTGGGGATAAAAATCCGGAGCATGCTGAAGATTCCTCAGAGCCTGGACCACATGCAGCAGTGGTTGCTCCGCAATGCCGGCCATCACCGAGCGCAGCTTCATCAGCGTGTCCTCCGGCACATGCTCGAAGAGATTCCGCCGCTCAATAAAGTAATCACTGAGATGCTTCCTCGCCAGACAGGCGTCGAACGAACGAATGAATCGCACCAGTCGCTCGCCCAGGAACTCCTCCGGCCAGTCGTTGCTGTGCCGTTCGCACTGCCAAAAGAGATGGGCACGCAGCTGCTCCAGCAGCACACCGCCCGGCGGCTGGGCATCGGTGCTCTCCACAAAGGTCTTCACCAGCAGCTTCATCAGCTGGAAGACCTTCAGCTGCATGGGCGTCAGGCAGTGGCGTTCCAGATACTGCTCCGCCTGCGGAAAGACAATCCGCCACTCTAGCTCCCGGAAGGGATTACGCGAACGCTTGGGGGTATAGCCCACGGGCACCACATGGTAGCCAAAGGATCGTATGCGCTTCCTCATCTGCTCGGTGGGCCATTGGAACTGCTCGGCGGTGTGCAGATTGGTGAGTCTCGGCCTTGCCCTCAGTCCAAACTCAAAGGCACAATCGGGCCAGGCATGCGGCACATGGATGGCGGGCACAAGCTCCTCCCTGGCGGTATAAACACTGCAGCCGCGATAGGAGCCCGAGGCCAGTTGGGTGGCGCTGATGCCCAGCTGGTAACCCAACTGCTGGCGAAGCAACTCGCCAAAGTAGAGCATAAACTGCTGCGAACTGAGGTAGCTTTGCTGCAGCTGCTCCGCCTGGCATTGACGCAGGACCTGCACTGTTTCGTAGCCAGCTGGAGGATAGTTACGATCCCTGTCTCGTGCCTGCTTTTCGTCGTCATCTAGCTCATCCTCGCTGGCGGAGGAAGAATCCTCGTCATCGGTCTGCTCTAGTTCCGGCGGCAGGCAGCTGGCCAAACGCCGGATGCAGCTCTCCGGCAGGACATTGCTCTTCAGTCTGCAATTCCCATTCAAACGCAACTCCTCCAAAGGTCGAGGTGTATTCAACCTGGCCAGGTACACATGATCGTAGTCCCCTGAGCTGTAGCCGGAGGATGAAGAGGAGGATCCTGCATCCGTATAGACGCACTCTTCATCGCTGCTGGTGGGAGGAATGGGCGAGCCTGGGTTGCTACCACTGTTCCTGCTGCTGCTGCTGCTCCCAGGCGGCGACAGTGTGGAGCGATCGCGTAGCTTGAGACGCACATAGCCCATCCAGCGGGTCTGCTCCATAAGCTCAACCAGCTCAGAGCTGCAGGGTGTCCGGCAGTAATAATCCGTTTCCAAAAGGACCTTGCACAGAGCCGCCACAGTGTCATAGTTGGCATCATGGGGACGGGCCACGTCCACATTCTCAAAGACCACATATGTCACGGGTTTCTGCAGCGGCTGTGGCGGTGCCTTCGAGGAGCTGTAGGATTTGGATTTCATCAGGGATTTTCCAGAATTTTCCTCTAGGATCAAGGATAAACTCACTTGTTTTTTAACAGCAAATTCCTGGCCACGGCCGCATCTATGGCCCCGCTCTGCAGCAAACTATGCTCGGCACTCTGCCGCCTGGCCAGTAGCTCGGCATCCACCTGACCCATTTCCGCCTCAAAGTGCGAAAAGAACTGAACGCCCAGCAGCAGTTGATTCAACAGAAACGTGTGCAGTTCCCGGTCCAACTGATCCAGTGTCCGTCGCTCCACTGTCCTTTGGAGCTCTTCGCGCTGCTGCTCCAATGTCCTGGCATACAGGGCGCTCATACACTCGGTGGGACTGCTGCCATTGCTGCCGCCCAGGAGGCGCAGCTGCAGGGCAAGATCCGGATGCGATTTACCGCTGAGACGTTGACGTCTTTGGATGGAGCCCGAAATGGAGCCACCGCTGCCATTGTTCGTCTTTGTCCCTCCCGATCCTCGTTTTCGGCGATGCTTCCGGCGAGCATTTCGTTTCTGCAACTTTTGTATTTGCCGCTGATGCTTCTCATCCTGCCGGCGACGCCATTGCAGACGCTGGGCAGGAATGGCCGCCTGCAGGGCATTCGGCGTATTGCTGGTATCACCGCTGTGCTCTGCCTTCGACCAGGAGCAGCCCATGATTGATTCGCAACTGATACTCGGCACTCTCTTGTCTTGCCTGATAAAAAAAAGGACAGATAAGATCGCTAACTTGGTGATCACGAATCGCACATCGGCAAGCGGCAATCGGCAATCGGCGATCAAATAATGACTTTGGCAATCTCCGCCTGATAACGTGTCAGACGAAAGTCTCTTCCTTGCCTCGCTTCCGGCTCCGGCACTGCTTTCCTGCCGTTTGCTCCGTCCCCCGCCTTGGCCATTAGGCTTAACCCCCGAGTTCCTAGTACTCTGGGGTGTTGAAAAGCGGAATTGATTTCTAATTTTTAGTGGAAAATAATTAAATAAATTAAGAAATTAAATAATTAGTAAGAAAATAATATGGAAAATTAATATAATATTGGACCGAATCGAATTTATCGGATATTATAATATCTATATTTTAAAGTTGGGCAATGATATCGATATTTAAAATCGCGATATATCATATTCTAGAATATTTTCAATTTTCATTAAGCATTTTAAAAGCAAAACAAACCACTGTACCCTTATTGTCACGGCCTGTCTTTCTTATTTTCTTTTTGTTTATGGCTTGTCGAACAATAGACATGGAAAATCAATCCATAAATAGCGAGCGATATCTTTATTATGTGTTCTAAGCAAACAATTGATTCAAGTTGAAGATGACGCTTACTGTCGCTGGCCTTGGCGTTGCCTTCTATATGTTCTTCTATATGATGTGTATTTACTGGTATGTCCCCTTATTTTACTTGGGTTTTTGCAGGTGGAATCCGTGCAATGGACATTCGACAAGACCACGCCCGATGACATCAATGGTGAACTGCGCCACTTGGCCGAAATTTTGGCCAACAAGCAATTCGACATGGTCATCAACCTGCCCATGAGCGGCGGTGGAGCCAGGCGGTGAGTAGTGGTCAACGATTGTTACTTGTTTAAATTGTATATATATTGTTTTTATAATATAATAGCGAGAGATATACGATAAGTAGAGGTCTATAAAATAATTTAAACTATATATTATAAAACAATATTTAGATGGTCTAAGCTATTGGGTAACTAAAGAGAAGAGTTTACTTTCTATTGGGTTTCTTGGAATCTTCTTTTGGGTCTTGGTTAAA
>JAEIIL010009263.1:0-21842 GCA_018905715.1 Drosophila lini | reverse complement strand
TTTGATATTTTTTAGACGTTTTTCATTTTAAAAAACTTATACAAATTTACTTTCATTTATAAACCCTATCAATGAATTCTAATTTTTTTGTAAAAATCCTTAATTTTAAATACGATATTATAAAAATCTTACCCCTTAAGGCTATCAGGATCCGCAACCAACTGTTTCGTTGTGGTGCCAATGGCCAGGATGCACGATTGCGGGGGATTGATGACGGCAGCAAACTGAGTTACACCTATAAAAATATAAAAATAATTACAAACTGTTTTATTTATATAAAAAAAAAAACATAATTTCCTTACCGAACATGCCCAGGTTGGACACCGAGATGGTGCCACCCTGGAATTCGTGGGGCTGCAGCTTATTGTCGCGCGCCTTGGCCGCCAGCGACTTGACATCCTTCGAAATCTCCAGGACACCCTTGCGATCGGCATTGAAAACAATTGGCGTAATCAGACCCTTGTCTGTGGATACAGCCACCGATACATCGACATCATCGTATTGACGGATAACGGTGTTCATCCAGGCGGAGTTAGCCTCGGGCACCTTCAGACTGGCAATGGCCACAGCCTTAATGATGAAGTCGTTGACTGAGACGCGGGCGCCCTCCTTCTCGTGCTTCTTGTTCACCTCGGCACGGAACTTGAGGAGCTGTAGGAAAAGATTTACAGGATTATATTTGGATTTATCAATCATCCATCCATCACTCACCTTATCCACTTGACATTGCACAGTGACATAGTAGTGAGGCAGCTGGGTCTTGGACTCCAGCAGACGCTTGGCAATCACCGATCGCATATTGGTCACCGGAATATCCTGGAAACGGGCACCGGCTGCCCTTGCAGCCGCGGCGGGTGCAGCGGCTGTTGGCTTGGCCGCCGCTTGCTGGGCTGCAAGATCACCAGATTTAATTGAGCCATGGACTCCACTGCCCTTGCCTGCGCACACAAAAGCCGCGTATTAGTAACAGAACAATTGGACAAGGTGGGAGAAGGGGCTATAAATGCAAAGGGTAAAATGGAAATGGATGGTGATGCACTTTTTAGTCAAGCGAATAGTACGCACATCGAAATGCAGGGGGATGGGAATAAATGAATGATGGAATGAAATGCAAGGAATCTTGGCATTAGTTAGGATTGAACAACCTTGTAGTCGCAGCTGTTGTGCCTCGGCTAGTCGCTTGGCCATCGGACTGGCATATACGCGGCCCTGCGTACCTGCTGCAGCTGGAGCAGCAGCTGGTGGTGGAGGTGCAGCGGCAACCGGAGCTGGTGGTGGTGGTGGCGCTGGTGCGGCTGCCGCCGGAGCTGCCGCTGGAGCTGGAGCGGCGGCAGGTGCAGCTGGTGCTGGGCCATCATCCTTAAAATCCTTAAAAGCGGCTACGCTCTCCTGATCCGGCACAATGATGCACAGCAGCTGACCGACGGGCACATCCTTGGTGCCGCCCTGAATGAGAATTTTGGCTAGGTAACCCTCCTCGGGCGTTTCGAAGCCCATGGTTGCCTTGTCTGTTTCGATTTCGCACAAAAGATCACCTGAAATTGTTAATTTTTGTTAAATTTATATTCGAGTTTGAGCTTTGTGTGGGGTTCGTTGGCCTACCCACCTTCGTTGAGTTTGTCTCCCTCCTTCTTCTCCCAGCTGACAATTGAGCCGCGCTCCATGGTGGGCGAGAGGGCGGGCAGCGGCACCCTCATGTGATCGGGCAGGCTGGCATAGGCACGGGCGAAGTTGCAGCTCCATCCGGTCAGGGTTTGCGGCTGCCTATTGGCTAATTTGGACCTGTTAATAGAAGATGGAGGAAGTTTAAGATATAGTTTAAATTAATTATTGTATTTTTTATACTTATTTTATTTATTTATTTTTAACCTTCACTATTGACTTTAAAACGAAAATTCTTAAAAAAGTTTAAGAAACACCCTTCGTCCTACTTGACCGCAAATTGTTTTAAACAATTTCTTTTGGGTTAATTTATGGCCGCCATCGTCAGCTGATCGTTTGTTGTTGTTTACCCACACACACCTGCACTTATTCTGTGTTCAATCACTCACACGCACACGATGTAAACAAATGACCAATTTGGCAATTCGCGTAAAGACGAAAACTTTCCAGCTTATCAGGCGAGACCGAAACAGAAACAGAAATCAGCTGAAGGCACTATCACGCATCATGCGATATATGGAAGCGTGTATTCGACCTTGGCCATAAAACAAATCAGCGGCGGAGCACGCACTACACATGCAAACATATATACATACATATACATATGTACATATATGTCTGATTGATGCTAAATACTTGGGACACGGCTCTGTCAATCATCCGCCCCCTGCGCCACCGCCGCCGAATCTTGCCGCAGTGCAGCGCGTACGCATTTTGCAATATTACACAACCATTTCTAACCTCAACGAAGCGCAGCGCAAAGTAATTTGTTTTGCGTTGGATTTTACCTAATATTCTGGAGATTCCGGCCATTGATCAGCTGGCTGCTGAGGGCGCGCACTCCCAAATTTCCGGCGGATCGGCGGATATAGGTGGCGTTATTATTCGATCGCAGGAGCACCGAGCGAAGGGCCCCAATTTCGTTTCGTGTTGTTGCAAGGGAGCGCAGCATTTTTGTTATCCTTTCTCGTGACTCGCCGCGGTGTTGGTGATCCTGATCCTAGTCCAGCAGGTGGCAATGGGCGTGGGTGTGCGCGGCAGTTAAAATTTGGACAAATAAAAACGAGTCGAAAGACGGCAAAATCGAGAATTTACAAAAAATTGTTATGCCGATAACCTTAAGGAGGTCAGTGTGGACGCACTGGGAACGCCAAAAAATGGCAGAGTATTCGCGGGAAGCAAGATACTAAAAGAAATACTAAGTCGCTTACAAAGGTTAAAAACGAGGAATTTTCTTGTTGGAAAAATTCACTATTCACAATTTTTAAAAACTGAATGAAATTTAAATAAAAATAGGTAGTTTTGAAATAATTTTTGTATACAGAAAATTGTGCAACTTGATGACAGTAGACCGGTTTTTGATTTGGTCACACTCTTTTGTGATAACAGGTAACGATAGTTTATCGATAGTTCTATTGTATAAATAATTTACACTGGAAAAACTTTTTTCTTTTTGAACTATTAATATATCTTTGATTTTCTACAAAAATGTCTTATTTATGTATTAAATATTGTATGTAAGGCTCTCTATTGTTATTAAACAGTTCTGGGTTTCATTGAAAGATTTTAATATTAAATAATATCTTGAACAAAGCGACAGTGGTTTGTAATTAAAATTTTTAGACCTTAACTATAACATTTAAATAAAGACCTATAACTAGTTTTAAGACCTTATCAGGGCTTTATTCTTGAATACACAAAGATTGTAAGATTGTAAAGTTTGGAAACTGAATTTAAGATGAGGTTTGTTTCATTTTCAAAACAGTTTAAATAAAAATTAAAATCAATGTAAAATAGCAAATGCTTTTAAAACAACTTTAAACCTAAAACAAAATAAATTATTTATTATGAAAAATCCTGATAAAAACAATTTATGTATTTTTGAGGCTTAAACTATTTTGGCTTTAATGCTCATTCGACAAATATGCTTAAGTTTACATTCAAGGGCATCCAACCCCTAAAATAAATAAAACAATTGAAGTTATATATTATTTAAAATAAAAGTTAAGTTTATTGAAAATCTCACTTTTGAACACTCGAAAATAGAATAGATTTATATATTTAAATTGTATTTAAATTATGTAAATATAAATAGCACTTTTCACCCTCGTTATTTAATTTGAAAATCACCTCATATTGAGTGTACTTCAACATGTGCCGGGTTACGAGCCACACCAGAGCACCTGATGAAGTACAATAGACATGGGAGACAGATACATGTGGGATTCTTTTCGAGGATTCGAAATTCGCGATTCACTGCGATGATATATGTCTGGCACCACGCGCGCTACTTCAGGTACCTGACTGTATATAAAAACCAGCCCCGGTCACTGATTAGCGCGCAAGGTAAGAGACTTTTTCAGCTGGAAAGGAACACATCCCATCCCGTATAAGCCAAGCTGGAGTTGGAGGCCAAGTTGAAGATGTAGATGTATAAAGCCAAGCCCAGTCGGCAGGTTTTCAGGCTTCTTCCGAGACAGATGTTCAGACGCCTGGCAACAAAACTGCAGCAAATGGCGACGACGCCTCACCGCGCCTCGCTGCTGCCCAGCCGCCTCACCCTCCCCGTCCTCCTGGCGAGATGGTGAGGGGAAACAACGACCTTGTGCCTTGTGTTGTGTGTTCCAGCTTTAAGGTTAACGATCTCCACGGGCTCTGGTAGTTGTGCTCGATGACTTCATGCGACGCCACATCGGATTTTATGCAATAACAATGCCAAAATTAGTCATATGAGCACACAGTGTTGCCAGAAGGCATTTTAAATTAAAAAGGAATTTTGCCGACATAAATGTATCAATTATAGAAAGTTTAAAAAGTCAAAGCTACCAACTAAAATAATTATTTTTCACAAAAATTTAAATATTTGCAAGAAATAACTACAAAAAAAACCTAAGGAGTATAACGTTTTGTTAACAAAAATTACCAACAAAGACACTCTTGTTTTTTCAAAGTAAAAAATTAAAAAAATAAATTAAACAAATCTGCGTCTGTTAAATGTGTATAAAGTTCACTGTAAAAACATACAAATAAAAAATCGTTATTAAAAAATCAACCATTTCAGGGTAAGTTGGGATACCTTCTTGATTTATGCTTTATAAACAAATTCGCATTTACTTTTCCTAGCTTATTTTCTCTGGAATTCTGGTAACACCGGCAAAAAAAACAATGCCAAAATTAGTCATATGAGAGAAGAGAGCACATGAAACGTCGGATACTCTTGAGTGCTAATGACCACATAGGACATGACGTCACCGGGCGGCAAATTATTACATTTTTCATTCAGCAAATTCTTTCCTTTCCTTTTTTTGCGATTCGTCTGGCAGACCCTTGATATTCTATATTTGAAACGCTGTAAAGAAACAAGCAGAAGAAATGAAAGCTAAGAGGAGGAGGCAAAACGAAAGACGACAAAAAATGAGCATACGAATGGCAAAGAGCGAGGCGAAAAAAAAAAGAACCGGCGTTTTAAGCTCTCTCTGGCTATCTACTCTCCCGCTCTCTGTTACTAACCGAAGCTACATACGTGCGTGATCACCACACATACACTGGCAAAAATCGCACAAACACCGCTGAGACACACACGTGCCTTCAACACATTTGCGAATTCTCTTTCTGTCTGTGTGAGCGTATTAAAATTTTGCAAAAGTATTTTTTAACTGCCTTTTCGGTTTTCTTTTCCTCTTCCATTTTTTTTACAACGCCTCATAAACCTGCGATCGCGAACAGCTTTGGACTGTGAATAATTGCGAATTTCTGCGCGACAGCCGCATACATATATACAACCCCAGTGTATATATAAATCCATATGTATATTTGCAGTATATAAATGAGCGGCCATTGCTTGGGTGGGGCATTCCTAACCTCAAAAACTGCATGTCTGATGTCTGCTAGTGTCTATGTGTGGGTGTTGGACTCCACTTCTCTCCTTCTCTTTTCGCTGCACATGATTTTTTTCTAGCCAAGCCGCTGTTTTAGTTGTTCTTGTCCTTAACCCTGAGCGAAAAAAAATTGAAGCCCCTGCGAAAAATTTGATCACTCGCACACAGACGCCTTGGCCATTTGGCAAATGAAGAAGAGCGTGTCTGTGTGTGAGCTTTGTCTGGGTTAAAAAAAAGTCTATCTAAAATTAATATTTGAGCGACAAAAAGTTCCCCAAATTGTGTCTTTGTGTGGGTTATGTGGAAATATGTAGAATCATGTGGTCGCCGACACACACATGGGCAAACATTTGCGTCATTTTTCTGCGGCTCTCTTTTTTCTCGTAGTGTAGCGAAAAAACTGCCTTGTGATATCAAAATGCTAAAAATAAACCGCTCTTCTTTCGTCGTCTCTTTTGTGTTCGTTTTAATTCCTTTTGGTAGAAAAACCCAGAAGCTCCAGAAACCACGTTGATTGTCGCCTTCGCCTCCTCTCTTTTTTCTGGAGTCTCTCGCAATTTCACAATATGTTTGCAGTTCTGTTTTCAACTTTTTATTTGCGAGTCTTTCTCGTTGAATTTTGCGGTGACAACTTCCGTTGCATTTTTCTCTAGTTTCGCTTCACACACGCACCAACACACGCACTCGGACACAACACGCGTAATTCGTGAATTTTTCTGTTGCTTGTTGCTCGTTGCTTATTGCCCACTGCTCTTTGCTCTTCGCTCTCCTCTCCACGTTGTTGTCTCCCATTTGGTGCGGAATGAACGACTGTGCCAAAGCCCAGAAACTGTCTGGCCTTTTATTTTATATGGCCCGGCCGATTTTCCTGCCCACAGAGATAAACCGAAAAGTGGCAAAGGCAATGTGAGAGGAGAACGAAGACGAAAAGAGAACCGCGAACGCCGGCTGTTGCCGATCAAATGCTCAACGCTTTCAGTCTCCGGCGAATCAAGAGCCCAAATGCGCGAATTTTATTCGCAGACGTCGGCAGAGGCAGCGACCCCCCTTGCGGCGACCCCTTTCGCGGCGCCGCTGTGCGAAAGAAATGGCAACACACACGGGCAAAAGAGAGCGCCGTCGTCGTCCCGGCGCCGCAGCTTTGCTGCTGTCGCTGCCAACGTTGGCGTCTGCTGCTGCTTCCTGCTTCCTCTTCCTCTCCCACATGCACATGCACTCACACAGACGGCAAATGCATATGTTGGTACAGTGGGGCTTTGGTGTACGGAATTAAATAATGTCTCTATATTTTTCTAAAAGCGATACGTCGTAAACCCCGATCCAATTATTTATTATCGAGTTATCTTAAGAAAAAAATGCACAGGCACTATAGCTCTAGGTTAGCTAATTTTCTTTTCAGTACTGTTTTGGGGGGTTTTGGGTCGTCAGATTTTTGATGCAGATCTATGCAAAGAAAAACATGTATTTAATTATTAATATATTAATTTAACCGTCTTAGTTTACTTTTATTTTTATGCAATCCACACTGTATATACCACTTCCCAGGGCTCACTTCGAGTTCCTTTGTTATTAACCTACACCACCGTCAGACAGACTGCAACAAAAAGCTGGTACAGTGGGCTACGATTACAGATAAAGCGTTGATTTCGACGCAACGCCCCTTCAATTGTTGATTAAATATTGTATCTGAAACTATTTATTAAATTATAAAATTATAATTAAACCAAGATTACACGTATATACATACATATTTCTGGAAATAATTAAAAGCAAATAAAATTATTTATATTCTCATTCGCGTTGTTATTGGAATGCAAACTTTAAATTTTCATTGATAAAGGTAAAAAACGAATGTGGTTTAAAGAACTCGGTCCTTTAAAACAAATGTTTAGTTAAAATAAATAAAATAAAGAGGTAAGCATTAGAAAGAATAGATATTATAAACAGGTAGTTAATGGAATTTTAATCACATTTTAGTTAGTTATTTCCACAATGCTCTCTCTCTCTCTTTGCGTGCAATTCGGCAGTCGTTGCTCTCTGCTGCGCTGGCACTCTTGCTCGGAGCTCTGTCCTCGGTGCATATGTATGCTTTTCGGTTAGCCCCACTGCCCCCGCCCTAGAACATCCTGTCTGGTGTGCCCACCACCACTTTACCTTCCCCCTTGACGACCGTCTACCTGTCTCTCTCTCTTCGGGGCTAAGCGACAATGTCAATGCGCTCGTCTCTCTGTCTGCGTCTCCACTCCTTCGTGCGCTTGTGTGTGCACTTTTTGCACTGCTGCCGTACACACACATAGAATCTCCTTTACTCACCTCTCCTCGTCTATTGGTATTTCGGATTCTCCATGATTCATCATCTTCCAGATGACGAGAGCATCTCCATTATAATCATAATCACAATTTAAAGACAGGACTTTTTGATCGTAAACCGAGTATGTATATTTTCCTTATAATTTATACAAATTTTTTTTTTAGAATTTTACTATTGACCTATGTTACTAATATTATAATAAAAACTACCAACAAGCACAGACACAGACACATACATGTACTTTAAATCTTACAATCTATAAACACATAGTAAAAAAAATATGAATAAAGGTAATAACTAAAGTGTACCTAAAAGTGAAACAAGGTGTATCGGTGTATAATGCTTTAAAATAATTACATATTTGCATAGGCTATTGTACAATCTGGCATATACATACACATCCGATGATTTTGGTCCGTTTTAAGGCATTCTCTACGTTTTGCACTGATCTACGTAATCAGCACATGAAAATACAGAAAGACACCAAGTTTCACTAGGATTAAGGGAAGAAGACTACAAAAAAAATAAAATAAAATCTCTAAAGTCAGGAATTCGGTGCCAAGGATTCGTCATCGTCATCGGCGTCCGCAAAGCATGCTCTAGCATGCTTCCACCCACGTTGTTATGGAGATGCACTCGGTTGAACGGGGATAAAGGGTTGCCATCTCAGGCAGGAGTCATCGATCTTGGGGAAGGTTCCTCTCCTTTTTACTCTCTCCTCGTACTCATCGAGGACGTCCTAGAATCATATATGGATTAGTTGGGATGTCCTTTCTAAGCCTATGATAAGGACTTACCTGCTTTTTGAGAACTATATGTTTGCCCTTCCAGTACTTCATCATGCCCAGAGCCTGTAGCGTGCTTACAATATCATACGAATAGATGGCCATTTCCTAGGATTAAATTGAATAATTAATTGGATGATAAAATTTAGACAAATTGTCTGATTTCAAAGTTGTAATTTAAATTTGAAACTACTGATGGCATATTATTAAGCTCACCTGTGATACATCCTTGATGCAAAGCGTGTTGCCCGACCTATTGCACAGGTAATCCAACAGAACATCCTTCCAGTAGGACCGGTACGATATCAGCCCGAGATCGGATAATGGTTTCTCTGGCGAACCGATTTTACCCTCCACGCGGGTCAGCAAGTAGCCTGCAAGTAGTAAGGCCCAACAAGGATACGAGTTAAAAATTAGACCCCGATATGTATGCTACGGATGGAGGTGAGTTCGGAGTTCCTCGAGTTCCGGCGTATTATTTATGGTGACCAACTTTGGGCCCGCCCTCTGATTCGCCTGTGTGAATGTGTGTGACTGCGAGGCTTTCAGTGTGTGCGTGTTGTGTCTAGACAGGATTCCACAAAGTATTCAAGGGGATCGGGGCGTCCACATTTAAACAACGTTCTGGCGTACATTCAACCCAACGCCAGTGTCACCCCAGAAGGACCCACCCCAAAATACTGATATTCTGGATTCTAGAGTCGTCTGGCAGCAACAATTCCCGTCTCTAGATAACAACAACAGCAACCCAGAAAGCAGAAAGGGAAGGGCGCAAAGGAGCCGAAACAACAACAACGACAATATTGCAAGCTAAGTAAATTGGCGAGGACGAGAGAGTACGAGGACACAACACGAAATCCACTGAGGCAGGCTCGGAAAAAACCTTTAGACGCAGAAGAAGCAGCAGCGGAGAAGCCACAGAAGAGAGAGGGTATAAAGTTAGAGGAACAACATAGCCCTAGAAAGGCTATTATTAAGATGCTGCAAATCAGAAAAAATTTATATTTCAAGAAAACTAACTAATCTAAAATATGTTTGTTTCTTAAATATTTTTTAAAGTCCGCCTTACAAAATAAAATGTTTAATCTTAATAAAGATAAATAACCCCATAGTTCCGTCCATGGAAGTAGCTGTGGAGAAACGAGACAGGAACAGAGGAGCGCCGGCAAAGAGCAGGACACACTCAATGCCAGACACAGCTGAGGAGGCTTTGTCAGAGAACGGGAGTGGAGAAGAGAGGCGAGAATTAGCGAAGTGGCAGGGGGTCAGGGGGAAGAATTCTGCTGACTGGCTGGACGAGTGCAGGGTTGAACGCACACAAGCACAGAAGAGACGACGGCAAAAGCTTCCACAGGCAAAACGCAGCGCTTTCCTTTTGGACGGCTGTGCACAGTGGGCCAAAGTAAGTAATTTGTACTAAAATCGGTAAATTGTAAGAAAGTTTGGAATCAAGGATACAATTATTTTATAGATATTAAGAAACTCTTTTTAAATTAAATTTTGAATCTTCAGACTTGTGGACTTTTCTGATCCATATAAACAATATGTTTCATGATTTCTTTTGCTGACATTAAATTACTTTACTACCCACATACATATGTAAATAATATATCTCAAGATAAGTAGTAGATGCTAATTAGAAAACAATTACAACTAATTTTCAAGCTATAGGACTTTCGCCCCACTATGCACTGTTTAATGCATTTGAAAGGGGATGCAGCGACTTCTGGCCGCAAGAGGGCGTTTTCGGGTGGCACTTTGATTTCTTTGTGCCGCACTTCGCCGCGTCTCGTTCCTTGTCCTCTCCACTCTATCCCTTTTCTCCGCGATAAATCCACGAGCGGCGAGACGCTAGAAGAGCGGTGTGAGTGGAAACGTCGAGACGACTTTATCGATCCATTTTGATTCGCACATTCGTATTCGCAGTCTCGCTCACACACTTGCACTCGCACATTCGCTGCTGACGCAGCAACATTGTTGTTGCATAGCCCTAGGCGCTGCGAACGAACAGTAATGAGTTAAAGAATGAAAATCCACGTCGTATGCGGAAAAGAGAACGGCGATTACAACTTTAACTCAAATTAGCAAGGCTCTAATTGTTATTTCTAGGCATGTGTTTTTATTTTGTATTTTTGCAACTACAAGAGTGCGGAAAGCACTGAGTAATGAGTAGCGAGAGAGCCTGAGCGACAAATAGCGAAGAGAGTAACCGTAACTCGCTCTTTTGTACTCGCCAAAGAGGACGACGCCCTTTCATTGTGACCTGTCCTGACCTTTGTTGTCTGCCGCCAACAGTTGTTGTTTTTGTTGCTCTTCAGCTGTTGTTGTGTCTGGTGAATTTTACCTACAGTCTAACTTCAATAAATTGTACATTTAATAGTCGATTTTAAGAGGAAAATTCTAAAATTGATCAATTAAAAAACTTTCTGATCTTAAATATTATCATGAAAATTCAATAGAAGATGTACTACATTTAGTACTATTTATGAATAAAATTGTTTATGTTTTTAATCCAACTTTTTTTTTTTTTAATCAAACACAATATTTTAAAAAGTTTTGTAACTTGCTTAAAATTAAAAAAATATATTACAAAAACGACTTTTGAGTTTTCGTTGCACAATAACTACTGTATACTTTTTTGTGGCTATTTTCCCCGAATGCGGGAGTCCCAAAAGATAAAAGCAGAAACTTTAAGCGGCACGTTTGGAATATTTTTGGCAACGTTTGGGTAAATTTTGTTTGTTTGTGGGTTTTTAGAAAGTTGCATTAATTAATGTGGTAGGGTGGCCGGCCACCCTTTTAAGTCCCTTTAAATTTCGCCCCTCATTTGCATTTTGCGTGCTGCATTTATTACACCTGGAGGTAAATGCTGTAGCCATCCCGCTCTCTCCTACAGTAAAGGGTGTGAGGTTAGGTTTGGCTGATTTTCGGGGGGAGTAGTAGAGAGTAGGCTGAGTTAACCCCTGGTCGTCTGTCTGGAAAGTGTTCCTTCCACCTGCCATGTGCAAAATAACCAATTCCAGTTAATGATGACGAAAATGATTTGCACACTGGCTCGTTATGTTACACACAGCAAATGCTTATTTACAAAACATTGATAAATATAAAGAATTACTAAAAGTACCTTGTGGTACACTGGCTGTAAATCTATAGCGCAGTGGCTGATCTTTTCTGAAAGTCAGGTTGAAGCATTCGTACCATAAAGCACAACATTACACGTCGATATTAATCTTTAATTTAATTAGCAAATTACTCTATTAAATTAGAAGAGTGTTTTTCAATAGCCACCCATTTAAATGGGTTAAATAAATATTCCTTACCCATCAAAATAACCTTGATTTTTGAATAAAACAAATAATTGATTCAATTAACCAATTATTTTCTGTGCACCCCGTTCGCTCTCTCTCAATTTTGGGGACCCTCTCTCTTTGTCTCACTTTGACCATCACTCTTTTTGCCGGCCGGCACTTGGTTCTGTGTTGGACTGTGTGTGTGTGGCTGTGTAAGGTCAATGTCGTTTCGCTCGCTCTTTCGTTCGTTCGTTCGTTCAGCACCTCCCAAGTGCCCCCCTTTGGCATGTATTGACTTTACATAGAAACCGCCGCCGCTGCCGTCGCCGCTGTCGGCGTCGACGCCATTCAAGCGACCGAATGTATGACTCAAGACTCAAGTGCCGCTCTCTTTGTCTCTCTGCCCCTCTTACTCACCCACTCCCTCTCTCTCTCTTTGTCTGCAGGGTAATTCCTTCTTTTTTTCATAATTTGTTTCTTAGCCACTTTTTTTTTGGGGGAAACTTGCTTATGTGAGAGTGACTGTTTTTTATTGTCTTGTCTCGTGTGGGCCTGGATTAATTTTAAACAATTTTCATTGCAGCAGCTAAAAATTACTTATGCACCTGCATCGATGTGTGTGTGTCTCTACGTTTAATTGATGCAGAAATTGCATGTTCTGCACCTGAAGAAGAAGGCAAAGAAGAAGAAGAGGAGGAGGAGCAGGGAGATAGGGGGAAAAACTGCAATTGGAAAGCTGAGCCAAAAGTCTCTTTCATGTTTGGTTTTTCTCATGCAATGATGATTATATTCCACACACACCTGGACACCACACACATGCATGCACACCCATGAGTCAGGAGAAGAAGATGGGAAATAAGAAGCCGGGAAAAGTAAGAATCAATAAAAGACAGAAATCTTTAGTGGCTAATTATTTAAAAGGGGCCAATATACTATTACTAACAGGCCCCATTTAAGTGCAATTTTATTGGAATTTCAAACTCTCCTTGCAATGTGATATAATTTAGGGTTCAGTCTGGCGTTCTACTTAAATAATTGCAATAAAAAACCTTAGCAATTGAGCAAACAGGAAAGTAAAGATTGCTTTAGGTATTAGATGTACTATGTCCTTGTAGATTCCTACAATAAGATTTGTAGATTTGTATAGGTTTAATTGGTTGATTTGAAAACCCAAAAATAGTCAAAAAAATCAGAAAAAATGAGAGAGGGCTCTTGACTTTCTAACATTAGTACAGTGCAAAAAGTGATCTTAAAACTCCCAAGTACGCATTTAGTTTTAAATAGTTTAAGAAGCATTTAATTTTGTGGAATCCCATGAAAATATTGGCATTATTAAATCAATCCCACGCAAATATGATCGATTTTTTAAAGAAAGTAGATGATTTTTTTTATGGAAAATTACACATTACATACATACATACAATACATTAAATTATAAATGATATACAACGTTCGGTAGCACCCATGACAAAGAAGATGATATGATAATACAATATCAAAGCTTGTTCTTATTTGAATTACATTAGATGAATCAAACATTTTTCTCTGAAATAAAAATTAAACTTGAATTATTAAACTTACTGAAATCGATGAGTAATCTCCCATAGCCTTTCCTCTGATATGGCGGCAATGTCAAGATACACGAAACATTGTAGAACGAATTCTTCTCTTGCAAAAAGGGAATATGCTGCAAAAGACAAGAAACCAATATTTAAAGTTATTAAATTAGACATTAATCCGTTTTGCACTTAAAAATACCACTAATCCAGGCAAAAGTAACTAACGATAAAGGCTCTCATTTCACTGAAATTAAATTAATAAAAATAAAATTCTTCAGAACAATGGCAGACGGTGAAGTATGGGGTAAAACTGCGGCTGGGGTACGAGGAAAATCAGCGAGCTGGGGGATCAGACAGACAGACATTTTCCCAGACAAAGGAAGTGGGGAAAACCGGTGGCTTTCGGAAGTGGAAGTGGAGAGATGATGGCAACATTCATCTGTCGCTTTTGGCTTTTTTCGGCAGTTCAATGACCAGCTAAATGAAATGAATCGATAGAGACAGGGAGCAGCACCAGCACCAGGGACCAGAGACAGTTTGAAAGAGAAGGATGCACAGTCGAGCGACAGGGATGGCCACAATGGCGGAGAGGACTGTGCGTAAATATATAAACATACGCATATAGCTGAAGTTGGAGCTGGAGCTGAAGCTACACAGTGGGCACAGGATGGGGGATCGGGATATATATGAACATGGCAGACGAACTGACTCGTACATGGATATGACCATCCCAGGCCCCTGTCTGCATCTCATGGTCATTGTCAGGACATAAAGAATACTTTTCTGAGACTAACTAAACAAAAGTAATACTAAAATAACTAAGAAAATTTGGTAATTTATGAAATTATAAAAGAAAATCTTATAAAGTAATTTAGAAATTATGAAAAACGATTTGGTAAAAACTAATTAAATGTATTTCCCAGAGAAGTAGAGATTTACAATCTAAATTTTATATGCCTAAAAGAAGACTACATTGTTTATACAGTTTTTAAACAATTAAGCTCTCATCAAAGATTAATTAAAATCAAGCAAAAAGCTAATACTAAAAAATAAAAAATATGTATAAAGGTTTTAAAATCGTAAAAATTGTATTAAATTCGTATTTGTATCGTTTTTTAGTTAGTTTCGATTTTAAAATGTTTAGTATTTTAGAAAGTACCAACTGTAAATTGATTCATTTCCGTAAGAAAACATTTGAAACTATTTAATCATAGGAAAATAATAAACTATAAAAACTTAAGCCAAGGATTCTAAAAAAAAAAGGTTATTCTTAAACCTCAAGAGAAAAACCATCCGGTTCTTTACCCTCTGTTCCGAATCTGGAATCTGGCTAAAAAATTCGGAAATACTTTTATGTACACTGCGGGTTTTCTTCATTTTGATTTTTCCCTTTGTAGTAAGCCTGTTTTTTTTTTGCTGCTCGTTTTTCCTTTGTCTGCCTTGATGTCTGGGAACGCAGCCACCAGCCACATAGCAGCGGAGTCCCTGTGTTCCCCAATCTGATCCCCCCGCACTGCCCGATCCCACTCTCTCTTTACCCCCCAATATGGGGTTTCTTGTCCCGGGCAATCGCTCTTTGTGGAGCAGGCGCAGTCGCAACAATTCCCGGACCCGGCCCAGAGGTACACGACCTCAATCGTGTCGTCCACAGCATCCGAACGTCGGAACAGAGTGCCCTGGCTGCCAATCTGGCTCCCTACTCCAGTCCTCGATGTCTGGCTGCTGTCTGGTCCCCAGTTCTGGAGTCGGAGATTTGGAGGTTAACTGCGGGACAAAGGATTGCCGAAAATTATCACTGCCACACAGAAAAACGGAGGCTGGGGTTATTACTGGAGTTTATACGCAGTTTTGGAAACGTTAAACTTTGTGAATTTTGGGAAGGATTTGGGATTTTGAAAACTATTAAAATTTGAAGAAATTTTATAGCAAAATTAAAGGGAAATCGAAGCCATACCAAAATTGCAGTCTATTTAAAATATATTTAAATTGCTGTCGAAAAGTATGCTAAGAAATGTTATTAAGGAATTTTGTTCCTTGAATATTCTTTTTGCATACATTTAGGCGCTTTTTAAAATTTATTAAAATTTCAGAGGAAGCAAAGAACTTAAATCTTATTTATATTTACATTCTTTCAAAATATGTAGAAATTTTATAGAAACATTAATTTAAAATCAAAGCTATTCAGAAATGCCACCAAAATGCAGTTCATTTAGAATATACTTAAATTGCTGTTAAAAAGTATGCTACGAAATGTTAGAAAGGTATTTTGTTCCTTGAATATTTTTTTGCATACATTGAGGCACCTTTTAAAATTAATTAAAATTTCAGAGTATGCATTTTATTTATTTAGTTTTTAATAGATACCTTTTGCTAAAAGGCTTTACTGTAAAATTATTAGGACTCTACATTTACCAGTGAATGAAATCATGAATGTCCTAGCATGAACGTAGTAAATATATATATGTAAGAACCTGTAGTATGTGTAGAATGTGTAGAAACTCCCAAATTCTGACTGACTGACTGGGATGCTGCTGCTGCTACTGCAGTCGCACAAGTTTTTTGGAGGGGCTCCACCAAAGGAGACGCCGAAAGCCGAGCAGCAGGAAGAGGAACAACAGAGCCGAGACCAGGAGATGGAGGAGCTGCTGCTGCTGCTGCCGCTGCTGCTGCAGCCTCGGAATCAGAATCAGCCAACGACATGCGCAATTTGTAACACAAACCCAGTCTCTGCCAGCGCCCAACAAACTTTCTGCATTCTGCAGTAAAACTGCAAAACGGGGGAAGGTGTATGGGGAAATGGGGATCCCAAAAGCCGTGACTGTGTATCCGGGACCCGTATATTCCCCGTGTATTCCGGGGGAGGTCAAGAAACCGTGGGGAAATGCGACTCTCTCGCCCGGAGAGAGCATCGGCTTCTCTCTGTCTCGGTTGCTTATTTACCCAAAATCGTTGAAAAAAAAAACAATGAAAAAAGAAAAGAGGAAAAATCATCTGGTTTTTGGTGGGCATGGTCAAGGCAGGTCGGGCGGCGACTGTCTGGATCTGAATGCAAGCATATAGCTTCTGGTTAGACCGTACCTATGTACCGTACATGGGCTGTGGCTGCGACTCTTGTTTCTGGCTTCTATGCTATATTCCTACTCCCAGACATAAAGGAATCATGAAACTGTAAAATGTTATTATTCAATTTTATGCCAGGAAATAACCATGAGACATTTTCTTTTTTTCGCGAATTTTCAGCGACTGATGATGGGGGCGTAAGTAGCCAAAATTAGAAGCAATTAGAATTGAAAGTTTTACCGGCTTAAAAGTTTAAGTTTAATTTAAGAAAGTTCTCGAGAATTTTATAAGAAAAATTAATTAATTAATTAACTTTTTGGATTACTATAACTTTAAAGTGACTTTTTTAAGGAAAAGGCTTTAAGAACTTCAAAACTACAGGGGTGCCATTGCAATCGCTCGGGTTTTTAAATTCTCTAAAACGGCTGTCGGGTAAAATAACTGTTAAATAAAAATAAAAATAATAATGTATTATCAATTATGAAAAAAAGGGTCTAAAAGTCTATTATCAATTATTATTATAGTAATTTCAAAAAATTAAATTGTTTTGCTTTGCAGATCAATGTGAAAAATAAATAAATAATTATCTAATTTATTTTTAGCTTAATTTGTGTATTTAGGAATTAAAGAAAATAATCAATTGGATTTTTTAACGTTCTTAGTAATCAATACTTTTGATTCAATACAAAAAATAATAATACAAAAATAATTGAAATAAAAGGAAGAGAATATTTAATTTAAAAGTTTTTTTTTATTTATCATCAAAGAGAAATAAATCAAGATATAAGAATTACAATATCTGAAAATAAGACCATTAACCAATTAAATAATATTCCCCACACTTACCTTGCTAAAATAACCAACAATATGGCATCCATCCACATCGGCCAGTGTCATGATGTAGAACAGAAACGGCTCCACGTCGTAGTAGAGGGTCTTGTGGTCCAAAAAGAACTTGGCCAGAAGGCAGAGATGCTGGCAATATTGCTTGTACCGCTTCCCATCCACCTGCCATACCTGCAGCTTACCCTTCCGGTAGATCTCATCCCCCGGCGGATGCCGCCAGACGCACTTCTCCGCATGCCGCTTAATGCCCGTCTCCGATTTCTGGTAGCGCAGGCAAAACTCACAGATATACATCTTGGGCAGGCGGGCGGCATCGTCCGGATAGGGGGATTGATACCACACCTTCATCTTGTATTTGCCCATGCTGATGTATCTGAAAATACATTTAATTAATATTCAAAGCTTGTGTGTATTTTCGAGAGTTTCACTCACTTAATACCCTTGCCCACAGGCAAATCCTTGAGCTCGTCTTCTATCCTCTCGGAAGCCTGGGCCTGAGCCTCACGAAACAGTTGCAGGTCGTAGTCGGGCACCAGACCGGATAGATTCGGTTCACGGTCCTCGTCCGTGCAGTCTTTTTCAAGTTTAACCTAAGGAAAATGTATTAATTAGGAAGTTTTTAGGTTTAAGTAGAGTTTCCCAACCTTCGAGTCCATAAAATTGTTATTGGCCGGCCTAAAGTTGGCCCTTGATTCACGTATCTTGGCCAGAAATTCGCGCTGCTCGGGCGTCAGAGTCTTGACTTGATTCGGTTGCTGATTTCCCGGCGCCGTCACAATGTTCACGGGCATTTTCAGCCTCTGCTCATTGCGTAGCTTTCGCTCGTTAGCCCGCTCCTTGCACTCGGAGGCGGACATATTGTGATAGATGGGACAGGCTTCGGGCAGGAAATGCCTATCCAAATTGCCACTAAGGTGTCCGGATGAGTCGCAGCCCTCGATGGGGCACTTCTTCTCCGTTTGGGTGATGGGTGACACAGGTCGCGACTTGATGGAACTAAGCACTCCACTGCTTATCCCAATGGACTCCTTCTTCACCTTGCTTTTGCTGGCGTTGGAATTCAAATTCGAGGTTGTAGCTATCGGCTTTTTGGCAGGACTCTTAGAGATTAGTACTTTATCCTCGTCAAGGTCGCCATCGGACTCGGAATCAGTCTCCTGTTTTGGCTGCTGCTTGGATCGCCTCATGCTGAGAGATCGGGTGAGCTTCCTCATTGGATTGGCCTTATCTTTACGCTCCTCCTCGCTGTCGGAGTTTTGTATCTTGGCGGCTCCACCTGGTTTTTTACCTGTTGATAATTAAGGTATATAAAATTTGCTGCATTGAAGCCCAAAATATTTACCTTTGGCTCCTCCTCCCTTTGCTGGCTGCGAGCTGTAGGAATTGCTGGAATCGCTGCCCTCCGAATCGCTCACCGAACTGGAATCATCTCCAGAATTGGAGCCACTCTCGGAGCCCGAGCTTCCGTCACTGCTAATCGCTGGTCCATTTCCCCCACCACCACCATTTTTCTTGGCCGGCGGCAGTTTTCCTCGGATCTGTTTCGGCCTCACCGTGCTGGCCATCTTAACGGGAATCTTGCGGCCGTTCTTTACAATCTTCATGGAGTCATCCGTGCTGTTGGAGGAGGAGGAAAGCGAGGGTCGCTTGCCCTCGCCGTTCTCGCGGGAACGGTTGTTAACGTTTCCTGTTCCCGAACGCTGAGGAGGATTGCCAGGTTTGTTCACTGGATTGCTGCTGGTTTTGTTGACGGAAGCGGGCGGTTTCCTTCGCACCGTGGAAGCCGCAGCTGTTGCCGTAACCGTGGAGCTACCCAGTGAACGTGCGTTCTTCTTGGCCGGCGGTGCGTCCTCATCGTCATCATCATCGCTGGATAATCGGTGACTAGGGGGAGGATTGGGCGCTTTTCTGCTCGTATTTGCTTTGGGCTTATCTTCCGCATTGGAAGCCGCTGGAGGAGGAGGCTTTCTTCGCGGCGCATTTCCGGTACTCGCTTGTGGTTGCTGCGCCTGTGGCTGAGATTTCGAGGAGGAGGAATTCGTGGATGGCTTAGTAGTCTCCTCCGGCGTCGCACTGCTGGAATCCGTGTCCGAGCTGCTGCCCGTGTCGGAGCAACTGGTGGAGCCGCTGCTGGTGGAGCCCGATTCGGAGCTGCTGCTGCCGGAGTCCAAGGCCATTTCTTAAGCGCAACAAAAACCTATCAATTTTCGTACACAAAATTTCTTGTTTTTTTATTGTTTTGATTAGAGTGGCCAGAGTTGGATGCGATATATCGATTACCGTCGCGTTTACCAACACTAATGAGATATGGAAGAGAGAATATAGTATTTACTTTTTTTGGTAAGAAAAATTTTAATATTAATTTAATTATAATTAATTAATTTAATATTATGAATTAAGAATTTAATAATTTAAATTTAAAAAATAATTTGTTGATTCTCTTCGAGGTTCTGTTAGTTTTTGGTATATTTGCTTGAGCCTTATTTGGAATATTTTCACAGTCGTGGCGAACGGGCACACTGCTAAAAATATTTTCTTGCTGTTTCAAAAAACATCAACAAAAACCTCTTTTAATACAATTTACCATGTACAACGTTGACTGCATTGCCATTAAGGACATCAAGCCGGGCCTAAAGAACATCAATGTCATCTTCATCGTGCTGGAGGTGGGCGTGGCCACGGTCACGAAGGAAAATCGGGAGGTGCGAAATTTCAAAGTCGGCGATCCCACGGCCTGCATCAATGTCTCCATTTGGGACGAGCCGGGAAAGCTCATTGCACCCGGCGACATTATAAGATTAACAAAGGGTTACGCCTCCATTTGGAGACACTGCCTGACTCTGTATTCCGGCAAGAACGGCGAGGTCTTTAAGATTGGCGAATTCTGCATGATTTTCAACGAGGGCCTTAACATGAGCGAGCCGAAGAGACCGGAACAGCAGGCGGTGGCCAATACCGGCGGAGCAGTCCCAGTTGGACTGCCAGCGGGAAGTGGAGCACCTGTGCCGGCCGCCGCATCTGGAGTATCCGCTGCCCAGAGCCCAGCGACAACTACACCAGTTTCTTCGGCGCCCAATACGCCCCAGACGGGCGGAAAGCAGGGCACACGCGGCGGAAGAGGAGGCGGAGGTCGTGGCGGCCTCAAGGGCGACCGGCGATAAATATTAAGGGGATTTTCATAGGTTTAACGGGGAACTAGACGTACAGTAAATAAGAACTTTGATGAAATATTAATGACTTGTTTTTCAAATCTGTTTCCATTTTTAAATTTGAATATAATTTAAGCAGTTTTAATACAACTCGAGATTCTGCAACAATTTTAGAGGAATTTATAACAAAATGTTCAAAATCTAATACCTTCAGTAGCTATTAAATTAAGCTTTGTATGTTTAGTTTACTGGATTTGGAAGTACATATAAGTTAAAAGAATTTGCATTTAGAATTGCAAAAATAAGTCTTAAACTTATGAATTTTTCACCAAGGAACACAGCATTAAATAATAAATTCTACTGAAGTTATTATACATTTTATGCCAGAAAGATTTTGTACTTACAACCTTTATAAGCTGTAAATTATAATTTCTCTTTTTTAATGTTTATAAAAATAATATCCCACTAGAACTTTCAAGAATTTTAAATGGTTTCACAGATAATTAAAATATTAATGAAAAAGGGTTTGTGCAGATATTTCCCAAAAATTGTAAAATACTTTTGAAAATAGGAACATTTTTGCAAAGAATTACTTAAAGGCTAAAAATGGTATATTTTTATAAGAAAAACATGTACAAAAACCATTAAAAATCCCAAAAGTAGTGTCATTAAATTATAATTTTTATAAAAAAAAACCAATAAACCACATCCGAACTTATGTAAAATGTTGTATTTATGTTTTATTTGGCAAAATCAAAGACACAAATAAGAAATCCAGAGAGCATTGTCGAGCATTTTAAGGATGCGACATTTACAAAGCGATAATTATTGTATTTTTTTTGTGTGTGTATGTGTGCGTGTGTGAGTGGGTTTTGTTGTTGTTGTGAGTGTGCGTGGAATTTAGCTTAAGCTTAATATCCTCTGGCGATCCTCTTAGGCCTTCTTCTTCTTCTCGTAGTAGGCCTGCACGGCTTTCAGCAGATAACCAACCTCCTCGACGGTCTTGATCTGATAGTTGGCATAAGTCTTCAGAGTGGGCAGCTCGGACACACGGAAGGTCTTGCCGATGCCATGCAGCACCTTGATGGCATCTTCGTCCGTGGTGTCATCACCAACGTAGATGATCTTTAGGTTCTTGGCCCAGTCGGCCTCGAATTGCTTTTCCAGGATCATCTTGGCGCCCTCACCTGGAAGGAGAAAAATGGGAAATTAGGATTTTTTATTGATAGAAAATTTTTTAAATATTTAATATATCAGATATTCCTTATAAAAAGCTGCAAATATTAAACAAAGATCTTTTTC
>JAEIIL010009254.1:0-11547 GCA_018905715.1 Drosophila lini | reverse complement strand
AATAATTAGTTTTGTGTTTACTTGGATTATTATTAATGGATGTAAATATTTCTACTTTTGAACTTGTACTATGTTTATGCTCGTGACGCCAAAATGCGTCCCTACTCCAGTTTTTCCCAAGTCGAGAGTCTTAGCCACATAAATATATTGCTTAGATTACGGAACTAGTAACTAAATTGACACACACACGCACAGCTTACACATCGACGGCAAAGTAAATATAAAAATATATATGTGTTTTGGTATTTTTAAAAAATATATATTTCCATAACTATTCGCTAAGTTGAAGAAGCATTCTACCTAGGAAGTTGAAACATTACAATTTTATCCATAAATAGACACCAAGAGAGTTGCTTGTAAAAAAGTCATCGTAACTATTCGTAGATGTAGATATAGTATTTAGAAAAGTTTGGCTTATTAACTAAGTTGGTTTCTGCTTGAAAACTAGCTGCTGCTTACAAAATTTAGATTCTATATATTTTCCAGAATTTCTGTTTTTGGGACCTTTGCTTTTCTTATGCCTTTGCACTGGACCGACCTTGTAAGAGAACTTAGCTTAACTAATTCGTTAAATTATATAAAGTTAGGCTTACTAAACAAATATTTGGACTGGAAATATTTTTAGCAAAATTATTTATCACATTTGCGCTTATCCAAAGTTTAGTGTTGCATCGCGACGGCAATTTAGAAATCATTGGCGGGAATAATTTCCGACAAAGAAAATACATGGTTAAAAAATGATTAATTTTTTCTGGGTTTTTCCTTGGGAAATTGATTCACATTTCTCTGTCACTGTCTCGCTCTCTCTCTCTCTCTCTCTGTCTCGGGGGATTTTCGGGGGGCTGCGCTAGTTCTCACCAACGTAAAGTAATCACAAGTTGCGCTTTTAGGAGCCTTAGTTGGTGTTTTTCTTTTTTTTTCTGCAATTTACTGCGCCTGTGGCTGAACCTGAATGGTGGCCTTCAACTTGCTGGATTTTCCCGCCGCCTTGTGCTGTTGGTAGAACTGCTTGAGGACCTTGCACATGGCAATGGCCAGGATTTTCCAGGCCAGCAGTTGCTCCTCGGCACTGGGTGAGGTTACTGGCTCACTTGTTGCACTTGCTCCTGGTACTTGCTGTGCCGCCGGAGTTGGTGGTCCTTCGAAGTCCACCTGGTCGTGTCCGGGATCAATGGAGAAGGCCATGGGGCTATCCACCTGATCACCGCTGGGCTCGGACTTGGAGACGTGCTCGTCTTCGTAGAATGGAATGGCCATGGCGTCGGAGAAATTACGTAAAAATGACACTTGGGGGTTTGATTTCCTGATTTCCGGATTTCCTCTTCCAGATCTGAGCTCTTGGCGAGTTGCTGTTCGACTGAGGAGCTCCGGCCGCAGCGCACTCGTATTTATACCCGGGAAGCGGCGCGAGAATTAGCCACCCTCTCTCTCCCTCTCCCTTGCTCTCTCTGACTTTCTCTCACTATCTCTCTCCCACCTTTTCTCACCCCCATTTCACCGCTCTCTCTCTCTCTCGGCCTCTCTGTTGATATCTGTGTCGTTATGTCGAGCTACTTTCATCACGTGCAGTAAACGTTTCCTTCAAGGAAATCCAGAGAGAGGCAGAGTGTCGAAGGGAGAGAGAGTCACACTTGTGGCATGTTACGTATACGTAATGCGCTTTCCACTTTACGTTTTTTAGGTTTTCGAATTTTGAGGGGTTGCTTCGAAAAAGAGGCAAGCCAGCCTTACGTGTTTCGAATTACGGAAGGGAAGTTTTCGAAAATGGGGAAATGCTTTCGAGCTACGAATTTTGATTGTCGGTTTATATTAAAAATATAAAATATCTTTTGGGAGATTTTAATGTAAAAACTGAATTTTTAAAATTAATTAATTTAGTTTCAGGTTCTTCCATTCTTTACCCTTACATTTTCTTAAAATAAAAAACGTATTTTCTCTTTCCGAATTATGAGGGGAAGTTCGATTAAGATGTCGACATTGCTTTTGCCTGAATTTAGTTTTCGATTTGTCCTTTTCCTTGCTTTATTTTGGCTTAGCTTAGACATGTCCTTGACCAACTTTCCTTGGGCTTTTTTTGTTTCTCTCTACAATTTGGGGCTGTTGGCTACAAGTCCTTCTTATGCTTGTGCTTTGGTTTTCTCTCAACTAAGGTAGCTTTTCTATCTTCCCTGAGAAAGTAAATTGTTAAATACTTGGTTTAATTTTATAAATTTACATTAAAAAGTGAAAATGAGGGCCACATTATTTTATCTCACGAATTTCTTGGGCTTTTAATTTAATAATACCTTATCCCTTTAAGTTTCTCCTTCTCCCCTAACCCGATGAAAATTCGTAACCCTTTTATCCACAATTTTCAACCAACCAATTTCCCGACTCAAAAAACTCCGCATGACAGCCAGAACAATCGGTTAGCATTTTGCCAGCCACATGCCACGAATATTTTATGGTTAAAAGGAGTGTCTGACAGGGTCCTTGGCTCTATCCCTCCAGTAGTTCCCCCCTTTTCCCTCGCTGGCAAATCAATTCCACAAATCAACATAATCAACTTCTCGCCGTAAGTCCAAAATATAATGCACTCGCCGTCAGAAAACTTCTTTTGTTACCCGCAGAATAAAATGGGTGAGAAGAAAGAAAGCTGAAATAAGTGCCGTAAAAAATGTAAAAACTTTTTTATAGTTGCAGCATAAAAAAATGTAAAATAAAATCCCAACCCGAAGGACTTTAAAGGAAAATATTCGAAAGAATGCACAACAAAAGGAGATTACCCTCGAGGGCGTCCAGGTGAGTGGGCGGGACCCGATAATGACATCCATGCGCTGATAGCCCCCCCAGAAATCAGAGGAAAAATCCATGATCTAATTTGCTAAACACTCGAAAGGATTCCGGGGGTCTGGGGGTATCACTTGCACCCACAACCTGCAACCTGGAACCTGGAGTCTCGAAAGCAAAACAAAGAAAAGAATTGTTTTCGCTTAAAAGAACATTCAAATGGAAATGTTCTGCTTGGCTCAACACAAACAACAAGTGCAGGCGCACACACAAACTGCATTTATTTTTTGTTCGTTGGCAAACAAAAAAAAAAAAGGGGAGAGGAAAGTAGGAAAAAATGAAAAAGCAAGCAAAAAACTGGCATCCAAAGGAAGAAGAAACGCAACGCAACGAAAGAGTAGCATTTGAGTGCCTCTAGACAGACAGACAATGCACACTACGTATAAAAGTGAAGTTGAACAGAAACAACAAAACAAGACGGCAGGGAAAAATGCTAAAGGAGCGGCACCTCACTGGAGGGGGTGTTGCAGGAAAACAAGGACGAAGGGATACCCTATTATGTTAAGGGTAAGGCTTTATTTCAAGAATATAAAGGCTTGACTTCGCTGATGTCTTTGCTAAACATTTTTATATAGAAGAAAGTTTTAGAATTAAGTATCTAACCTTTTGAGTTATTAAATACAAATCAAAAACGGTTTTTTAAAACAAAAAGAAACTCTTTAAATATGTAATATTCTAACAAGCAACCTGCTTAAACCCCCTCAATCCCTAAAGAACTCTTCAAGTTAGTTTCCCATTCAACAAACTCTCCCTATTTCCCGATTAATTTCCTCACTGCTCTTCCTACCTTTTCCACTTATTGCCAATCGATATCAGCACATCTCTAATAGCTATTAAAGGGTATTTACCTTACTCTATCTCTACGAAATGTATAAAAAAAAAGTCGCTCAAAAAGCAGCGTCGATTTCGTCGTCTATGCACTTTGTTGCCTTCTGGCTGTCAGATTGATATTAAATTATATACCTTATTATCATGGCAGTGTTTGCCTGCTTTTTGTTTATTTTTTGGAGTGAGCTCGGGGGGCGGGCCAAGTCGTGTTTATTTACAGCTGGCAACAATTGTTGCTGAAATGCATTTCACTCTGCCGCACTCTGGAGGATGCAGCTCAAGCCAAGCCAGAGTCAAAGTCAAAGCCAGGGCACTTCACATGTGGTTCCCTCATTCTGGCTTTATGGGCGGGCTTCTGTTTTGTTTTCTTGTGTAAACTGTTATTTTTTCCAGAAGGTGAAAGGATACGGATACAAGGGCTTTATGCTTGATGGTTGACATTAAATGGCTGCCACATCTTCGCTTCCTTGCCATAAAGTGGCTAAGTGCCAGCTTAAAGTTGCCAGCAATTTAAAGCGCTTCCTCTGCGAATGGCAAATAAAATATTTATATATATATTTTGCTGCTGCTATTCACGCATTTTTCCTTTATATTGACCATCAAAATAAATTGAAGTAATTTTAGTTCGATGCTCAAACTAAATGGGATTAAAGATTCGATTGTTTGATTGCCGGGGCAGCTTTATTTGTTTATTTGCCTTGTGTTTATGGGAGGTGGGAATTACCAGGAAGAGACAGAAGCTGCAATTGTTTAGTAGGAATTATATATACACGCTTCGAATAAGCTAAATTAGTCTAGAATGAATTATAGGCTGTGCTTTGCTGATAAAGTTAATTGAAGTATTCAAAATGGTTTAGTAAGTAATTGTTGCAGTTATTGAGTTATAGTAGAGCCGAGGGAAATATGGAATAAATAGCTTTTATTAATATACTAAAATTTTTATATAAAAAGAGAGAGGTTTAGCTATGAAATAAAATATTAAAAAAAGGTCAATGTTTTTATTTATTTCATTCTAACTTCCAAACTAATTACCCCAAACCCCTTAGCTCTATAACCACCATCCTCTTGCCATGGCAACTGATGGCTAATCGACTTCATTGTCTACCACATTCAACCGAAAAGTAGCTCACTAATTAACAAATTGATTTATGGTAATGAAAATGACAAATCTCCGGGGACAAGGAACCCAATCATCATCAGGGTAGAGCCAAAAACTCTCATATGCAAAATAATTTTGGCACAAAAAACAAAACAGCCACCCTTAGGGAATGGTCGAAAAACTTTGACTCTGCGGTTGAATCTGGAACTCATCCGCCGCAGACAGACATTTAATTAAGGTGTCTTCATGGTAACAATCTCGGTCTGAACTCGAATGGCAAATGAGTCTAATTAATAACGAGGCATTTGCCGCATAATTCATTTGGCAGATCCAAAACATTTCTTTTGCAATCCTTATTTTGGGGATGAGTAATTATGGCTCATCAGGTTTTGGGTACAGTTTCATTCGTATTTATATTTCTATATTCAAAGTAATTTTAGGTAAACACATTTTCACAATTTTCCGACCACATTTGGTCACTTGAATTCCATTTATTTTGTTTTTTCTCACTGAATCTTTTTTGTTTGGCCTGTCCGGCTATTTTTCTTTGCCATTTTGATGACTTAAGCCGGGCGTCTGACTTGAATTTATTGCCGGGTTGATATGTCCCTTGGACCACCGTAATTTATGCAAATTGTTTAGCACTTTCCCCCAGCTGCAGACCCCATGGGCAGCGCAATTAATTCCAGAGTTCAATCATACAGAAACTAAAACGGGCCGAAAGTTGTATTTATTTTGAGTTGGTTTCCTTATAATCGAATTTTAAGGATAAACTTTGCATTGTCCGGTGGAGAACTAAACTAAATAAACATTGTGGCCCGGCCAAGACATCAAAAGCGTGTTTAATTTATGGTTCGTTAGGTCAGCCATTTGCTGTCAGCAAGTGGAAGGACCTTTTGTCCGGACTGGGGCCGTATGCAAATCAAATGGAGTATTCATCTTCGTCAGTCCTTGGACCCTTTTGCGGGTCCTTTGAGGTGTTTTGGCTTAAACACCAAAATGGGAATTACATACACAAGGCGGCAGTGAAAACACTCCCAAAAATGCACCCCTCTGTTGGTTGAGGAATAATTCGTTTTTGATTTCCCTCCCTCGCCTCTGGAAAAACGGTGGGAAAGTGGACCCAAAACATGTGTGAGACGAGCAGGCGAGTGGGAAAATTTATGTATGTCCAGTTTGGCCATAAAAAAGGGACAACCAACTCAAGTTTGCTTCCTTCGAGGGGAATACAAAAGAAACATTCGGCAGGCATCCTTGTGCGGTCAGCATAAAAGGCGACAAAGTGCCACTTTGGTGCTTTAAACTTTCTTCCCCACTTGCTCCTTGTTACTTTTAAATGATTAAATGCATTCTATTGCAGAGTACTTCTTCGTTTTTTTTTTATTTTAAACTCCCAATTCTGGGGGGTTGTAATGTCTGCTGGGCATATCAAAAAGCCGATTCGGTTGTTATTAAATGTTTTACGGCCCAAACAGACCAAATACAAAGGAAATTTTTGAATTGTTGATCCCCAAAGAGAGTTAATGTTTATTGTGTACTTTTTATTGTCAGCTCAGCTTTTAATTTAAATGATATAACACAAAATGTTTGACTTTATATGCAACCCCCGAATGTATTTAGAGGGATATGTGAGGTGTTTTTTAAGGAGGTTGGAATTCTTTAAGGGCTCTTAGAATTATATGAAAAATTCTATAATAAAGGAAACTTGCAGCTTATTTATTTATTTATTTAAACAATGAAATTTGAAAGTCTTACATTTTTTATTAACAAACTAAACCAATTAGATTAATGTTTTCTTGCCACTTTAAAATATTTCATTTTCCAGAATAGAGTATCAAACATTCCCCTTCTTGTATAATTTTTTTCAATTTTTATTTGCAATCTTTAAAAGTAAAAATGGCGCATTAAAAATGATTTTTTATCGCCAATTTTATTTCAAAATTCCTTTTAAAATTATTTTTATACATTTCGCCACTCGAGGGTTGTTTCCTTACCTAATTTTTATAGGCTTATATTTATTAGTTCTTAAAAAATTTAGGCTTGACTTGTTTAATTTTGAGATTCTCTGTACAAACCGTTTTTTAACAGGAGGCATAAATTTCGTTTTGAAGGATTTTCACGAGGCAGAAACAATTGGAATTTATGAGGCCCTCAGTTCGGGGGCGTGTGTATCAAATAAATTCGGCGATCATAAAATTGTCTGCCAGCAAATCCATCCAATATATCAAACATATTTGACTACCAATTACAGACACCTTCTCATCTGCCTTCCGGAGGTGTGGAAAAAAGTCACAGGCTCAGCAGGATAATTTATCGCACATGCCTACATGAACTTGTCACCCCTCGGCATCCCCTGGGGGAGGTGTGAGTGCGAGTACTCGAGCATTCAAGATATTCATATTTTCCCCATATGACCATTGTCTTTATCCCTTTTCAGGCGATGATTTGCAGCCGCTGCCAGTAAATCAAGCATGCAGCATTAGATCAGATCAGCAGCCTGCAAGGATAATAAATGAATTGTTTATGGACCGACCAAGTGGGCAAAGTGTTGCTCCCACACTTACTCATTCTTGATATATTGCGACTTACTTGGAGGAGTGAATGTGATGGAGTGGATTGAGCCGGATGATGAGTCTTTTGATTATGGAAGATGTCTTGGCAGGTGACTAGAGGCGAAGTTCCTTAAAGGCTGACATATTAAAGTCCTTCTTATACAAGGTATAGGTTAGTAGTAATTTTTTCTATATAAATTTTAAGTAATAAGCTTTCATACCAACTTTTTCATCACCTCCCTAACCCCCCTTTCATTTCAATTCCCATCCTCAGACTGTGCATCCTTCTCTCCTTTTTTTTTGGTTCCCCACAATCTCCAATATTTGCTGTCCTTGCAAACGCTGTCCAAAGGACAATTGTCAGGCGTTGGCTGTCATCCGTTTGTTGTTGTTTGTTTCTGGTTGCTGGCCACACGCCGCAGCCGAGTTCCTCAATTAAAAAGGGTCCTTCGGCTGTGTCCGGGCAATTCGTCCATTCACAGCGGAGAGAAAGGAGTTCAATTGATGCCTGACATACTCCTTTGTGTGAGGCACGCGGGGGCGTGTCATGCAAATTGTCGAAATATTTTCAACTGACCAGCAATCGAGTGGCCGGAGCTTCCCACCTTTTCACGCTGTTGTGATTGGTTTTTGTCTAATGGAACTCGAGCGTGGCAACAATTTCATTGAATTGGATTTCAATATAGCTGAGATATATATATGTATATATATATGCGTGTCTGTAAAGCTGAACAAAAGGAACTGCATTACTTTGGGTACCCTGTAAGAGCAGGGGTATGTTGTTTTCATGAATAATGTTTTTTTTGGGATAGATTTACATGAAAAGTAAAGGTTAAGTAATAGAATTTTGATTATATTTCAGTAAAATACAGATTAAAAAATTTTTTTTACATATTTCTATAACAAATTTCTGTTATTTTAAATTAATATTTTAAATTAAACAGAATTCCAATTGCTTCCAAATTCTACTATATTTGTTTCTATATTTTCTGTTGAAACTCCTTAAAATTTTGTTCATTTAGGTAAGAAACTTATTTATAAAATGTATTATACAGTATTCTGTATTCGAAATACTTAATTATAAAATATTTACTTTTTGAATTTTCCTTTTTTCGGGTCTCCATCCGAGAGCGTGTGTATTTTCCTTTTACAATTCGCTGGTCATTAAAAGGGACACGTGCATTGAGGCACGTGACCCGTGCCCGGTTTCCCTTGTTCTCCTGAAAACGAAACGCCGAAACTGGACCTGAGGAAAGATCCCGGGATCCCTGAATCCTCGACCATTGTTTTCGGCCTGCCTTCCTTCCTTCCGTTTCGGTTTACGGGGCACTTGAGGAATATGTTTTACAATGATTAGTGTAAATATTTGAGGGCCAAACTGTGTTCCCTTTCACAGAGAAACCAATGCCTGGAACCCAAAATTGGGACTCGAACCGAAAGGCATTTGTCGCTTAATTTTTATACAAATACATTTCATTATATTGAATGTTTGGCCAGAGCGGTTTGGGGTTTTGGTTTCACTTCCGGTCATGCGTCCCATCATGTTAATTTGTTATTAATTGTGGCATGTTGATTTTTGTTTTGATTCAAGTGTGAAAGGGAAAGTAATAATAGGAAGGGAAAATATGATACTCTGGGAAAATGTCTGTCAAGTTTTAAGGATAGCAAATTTTTGGAGATTTTATTTAATGCCTTCTTTTTGTTATTAAGGCTTTCTAAATAAATTTATAAAAAATATAAGCCTTATCAAAATATATACTTGAACAGATATTTTATCTTTAGCTGTTTCTTTTGACTTTAAAACAATTTTAAACCATGCAGGCGCATCGAATTTCCCGCAACTTGCATAAATTATAAACCCAAAGGAGTGGGGGGAGTTCCCTTCAGATGGGAGCAGTTTAATCAACATCAGACACACGACCCAACGTCGTAATCCCTTTACGATGAGCAGCAGATCGAGCTGAAGGAAAAGGGTTAAAAAACTGAACATCCTGCATAAGGAGCGGGCGTGAAAAAAGAGCAACAATGTGGTTCTGCTGTGAAGTATCTGCCGGTTTTTGGGCCCGGCCCATCAATGTCAGTCATAAATTCATCACGCAAATCTGTTTTGCATTCGTGCGGTCACGTGACTCCGGGTACTCGGTATTAGATAATGTTTGACATTCGGGCATATTAATTGTTCAAATTAAAACTGCCTCTCCGGAGTGTGAACAAAGTGCTGTTGTTGCCACAACAACTGGAGGCCGCGACTGATAGCAGAAGTGGGCTCACAACTATTGGCAATTAACTTAATTGTGTAAATTTCAATATGCAGCCAGCGCCGCAGGACATCGTTGCTAGCTAAATCTGCAGGGTAGTTAGTATGGAGGGTAGATCGGGTAATGTCTTACCTCTCTAGAATGTTTTTTCAAGGATAACTGAACCTCACCTCGTTCTGTCTTCCACAAGCTACACCTCATTGCCTCCTCTTACATAAATACAGACAAATTCAGGCAACGACATCGGCAGTCATCGTCAGGACAATGTCAGTCGCAGCTTAGGCAAATAAATATATATTTATATATATATTCCCTTGTAAATAAATCCTGGGACAAAGGACATTGCGCAACAGTGTGTGTGTGTGTGTGTGAGACAGACGTAGGAAAACAAATAATTACAAGTAAAAATCGCTGCGAGGATAATGGAGCAAATAATGAGGCGAGGCCAGGGGCTCGAGGTCTCGGCCAGACGATGCCAACTCCCCGGCAATTAAACATTTTCAATAAAATTTACACCTGAGCTCATTTTAATTGAGTTGCAGCGAGTCTGCACTTGAAAAAGGATCGGCAGGCAGCAGATAAACTTGCTGGCTCTCCGGGAATCGGTGTGGAGTAGCACTCGAATCCTTCAGATATAATTGCCCGACCCTGTCTCTCTCTTGGTAAGAGATTTTCGAGTTCTGTTCCGGGACTGTCTGTCTGGTTGCCACTTGAAAAACTCCACCCCTGCCCCTTATTCCAATTGATTTTTGCTTCAATGTAGTGGAATTGATTTGTGTACGAGTAGCCACGCCCATTCCACCAAATTAGTTGCCATAAATAAAAAAATAAAAGAAAGGAAGCGAAAGCCAACACAACACGAAAAAATTAAATAAGAAATTGGCAAAGAAGAATCGGAGCGGACAAGTGAAATATTTTTCTTATTTGACTCGGAAATTTGCATAAATAAAGTTGCCATGGCATCGCCGGGATATTGATATGATATGGAGAAGGTAGCCGCGACTGGGATATTTGCATACAATTGCGGGGAATACTCTTATTTATGAGGGGTATATCGATGTAGTAAAACAATGGGAGGGTTAAGAAATTTGAATTATTTTACTTAACATTTTTAGTTGAATTTTAATATGGAAAATTGTGCATACAAAGGGTTTAGTTTGTTGGTAAAAATAAATGAAAGGTGGGAATAATAATTAGAATTAAAAAAAAAAAGGTTAAAGGTTATATTTTAGATTTCCCCTTAAAGAGTATTTCCAATTTGTTGTCGCCACTCCACAAAATCCAACTCTTATGACATCGTGAAATTCTTGCCTCAATAAACATAAATTGGCACTGGCATTCTCCCAGTTTCCCCAATAACACACACCCCAACCCCACTAGGGGAAAAAAAACTTGTGCAACCCTCGCTGAACTATAAAAATTGCCAATAAGTTGATCCCCTTGCTAGGAAATTGGACAAGGACTCGGAAAATGTTGTCGCATGCAAATTTGCTGCCTGATTTGTTCATTTTGTTTCAATTTGCGCTCCGCTCTGTGCGTCCTTTTGCGCCTCAATAAAGTCCTCGGCGAGTGCATTCCGCAAATAATTGCAATGATTCGCTTTCCCCAAACAAATATTTCGGGGATGTGTGTCCTGCTTCTGGTATCATTTTCATTTTTTCGCTTTCGATATGGTAATTTCGACTTTTTTTGTTAGGCCGCCGCCTTTGGCCAAAATTTGATGCTCGATAATGGAGGTGGGTTGTGTTGTCTGGCTTCATTATTAGTATTTGACTTCTGATTGGGTCTTGGATTACAGAAAATTGTTGGCAAATTGAAAAACGAAAGTGGAGATTCTTATGAGTCGGGAAATTGGCAAAAAAAAACGGGTCAAATTTGAGATTTTTAGTTAGGGAAAAGTATGGGAGGTTAAGATACATTTTATATGTACATTATAAATGTTTTAAAAAATAATAATATTATTATTTAGGTTTTTTTAAGT
>JAEIIL010009243.1:0-57939 GCA_018905715.1 Drosophila lini | reverse complement strand
TAACGTATACATCATTTTTTCATCGTCACAGCTCAACTCACAGTATTAATTTTTAATTAATTTACTCATAACTCTTATTTGCGATCCCTGATTTCATTAGAGGCTGTTACGGAAACGGGAAGGGAAAAAAAGCGAAGCCCTTGGCTATTTGTATGAGAGAATAAACTAAACCAAACGGCTTGATTGTTTGTTTATTTGAAGCTGGGAAAGGGCTTATTAATCCAATTTTTTTGTCATTCGAGGGGGGTAGGGGTACAAAGAGATGACAGAGGGGGATAAATGGAGTTCAAGCTTAACTCAGACTACCTCTAAACAAATAAAAACAAACAAAAGAGTGCAAAAGAAACTTACAGACTATGGATTTTGATTACTTACCCAAGTTGCCGGTTATGGAGGACAAGGCGCTTTTGCGAATCACTTGGGCTGATGACGCTTTTGATTTACACATAGTACATACATATATATATAGGTATATATTATATATTACGATTATAAGATTCAGCAAGTGATTTCATATTGGTTTGTGTTCATAATTAGGATTCAGAGATTAGCAGAGACAAAGGATTATTAAAAGAGGTGTTAACGCGCGCTCGCCGATATTCGTATTCGTATTCGTATTCGTATTCGTATTCGTACTCGTTTTTTCTGGGTCATCCAATCTTGGATCAATGGGTATTTTCTAGATAAACTACTTACACACACATTAACACGCGCGAGCGCTGGAAGAGATCGGTTTTGGGTGAACTTATGTGTATTGCAAATAATGTACCTTTGGCGCGGTGCGCTTTCAGAGTCTCGCCTGCAATGGCCGCAATCTCTTCGTTTGTGGTTTCCAGCAGGATTTCGGTTAGTGTGCGACGCACCACAAGCATCTACAGATGGGTATTGGGTATTCATAGATTGATTTTCAACTATACAATAAGGGGGGTCTTGGGTTTTGGATGTGCCGCCGGCTGGCCAGGGAATGAAAATCCAGAGCAGAGTTAATTCCGTCCACTCGATTTCATCGCCTGGCTGAGGGTACAACACATCCGGGTCAAATGGTGATTGATGCCTACCAGATCCGCCAGTCTTTCTTCGTAGTTTTTACCATTGACATCGTCGTCTCCTTTAGCCGCTGCTGTCGCTGGTGCCTTCTCCACTTCCGCCCTGCTTCCGGCTTCGTTATGCTCCTCCTCGTCGCTACTGTTGCTGCCATCATCGGTGGCCTTACTTAACAATTCATTACCTATTTGCTGCTGCTCCTGCGTCACACCAGCAGGCAAGCCAATAGAATCTTCGCTGTCGCTGGCCTGAATTTCAAGGGCATGTTTAATCGAAAGTCGTCACAACTGCCTTCCGCTACACTTTGGTCTGTCTCGGTTTCAGTTTGGGTTTATGTTTGCTCAATAAGTTTCTGTTTAGTTCTGTCCCGTTCGGGTGAGGAGTGAGCAACCAATTGATGTGATATGTGTGTGCCTTGTTTAGGGCACTTTTCGGTCCGTTTTGAGAGTCAGTTAACCCTGCAAGCCCTGACCACCATACCCATACTTACCAAGTTCGAGATGTTCAATAGATTAACAGGTGTTGTTAGTGTTTTGCTTGATACTTGCTTAACGTGGAGATCGGACTCAGCATCAGCCGAATCTGATGGCACATTGGAGGAGGACTGCTGGCGCTCCAGCTGCCGCTGTTTCTCACGCTCCATTTTCTCCAAGCCCTCTCTGAAATGAATTAGCAATAGAATATAAAATGTCTACACTTCGTCTGCCCTCACCTTATCCAAGCTGGCAACATTTTTCGTTTGTTGGCATCAATCTCACTGCTGGCACCACTGCCGCTTCCGCTTTCTAGGTGCTGCTGATGCTGCGGATGTTGCTGTTGCGATTGCTGCTGATGTTGCTGATGCGTTGCAAGCTGGTGTGGCTGCGCTGCCTGTTGCGATGGCTGCAGCTGCAGCTGTTGATGCGGCTCATTGGGATTGCTGACGTTGAGCTTGAGCAGCGAGGGAATATGTGCTGTGGGATTGCCTGTGCTGGTAGCCTTTCCGGGCTGCGTGTGCCAATTGCTCCATTGCTGTTTGCCCAGCGTGGCAGCTGTTAGGGCAATGTTTCGCGATCAGATTATGGCATCGGCCCACTTTTATGCCAACTCACCCGCTTCGCTGGACGCCGGCACAGACAGGGCTGGCGTCTCATTCACTGCCAGCCACTGGGATTGCGTAACTATAGGAGCCGGCGGCGGTGGCGTTTCCGCGCCGTGTCCTCGCTCGTTGTCGTCATCCATGTCCATGTCCGCTTCGCCGTGCTCCTCCAGGATGGGATACCCGGCCCGCACCACACTAGGCAGCGGCATGGTCAACGTCTGTTGGTGGTAATCGCGCACATTTCCAATAACCGGCGGCGGCGGGCATGCTGACACGGGCATATTGACGGCTGCCGGACCAGCGTCCCGCATGTGAATCCACTGTTGGGCGAGCTGCGCCCAATCGATGCCGGCGCCGCCCTGCATGGCCAGCGGCATACTGGTGGCCATCAAAGGGTTCACGATGCCCGGGCCACCGCCAGCGGGCAGCGAAAAGTGAGGGGGTGGCGGCGGGGGCTGCGACAGGAACTGATTGTGGCTATGGCCGTGTCCGTGGCCGTGGCCATGAACATGCTTGTTGTAGCCCAGATCGGCGTTGCCGTTTCCGCCGGGAAACATCTCTACAGTTCGCCTTGATTAAATCGGTTAATTACTGAACGAGTTCTTAGTTTTCCAAGTTTTTCCACAGTTTTCCTTCCATTTTTCTTTTTTGTAATGTGGCCAGGCAACGTCTAAAAATAGACCGTTTATTTTTGACTTTAATGCGATTTTTCGGTTCTGCGGCAGCTGGTCACACTTGCACTTCAAACCGGTAGAACCGTTACTTTTTATAAGGAAGTAGTATTTTTAATTATTTTAAAAACGCTTTTTAATATTATTATTATCAAATTATTTATCAAATTCAATGTATTATAATATACATGATAGATACACGTAATGTACCCTATTACCAATAGAATAAACAATTAAACAAAATATTTTACCAGTATAGGCGTTTTTCTAAAATCTATTCTCCTTCTCTCATTTTGCTTAAAATCAGAGACCTCAAATAATATTTATAAATGTTTTCTTTAAGCAAAAAATCATCTACTAGGATTATCTCCTCCGAAAATTGAAAAAATAAATAATTTAGAAATACTTTTTTTATATATTTAATCTTATAATTTCCTATGAATCAAGAACAGGCGAACCCAAAAAACGCATTTTAGAAAAATGTTATTTACTATTTTGTAAATAAGAAATCTACGTATTTAATTTTAATTAATTAAAAATCCGTATTTTTCGGATTACAACTATATCAATTTGTAAACCCTTTTCTGGCAATGTAAGCTTCCCTCTACCAAAGGCAAAAGAAAATTTAATCAGGTAATCTTTATATATATTTACTTCATACTCATATATAGGAAAACACTGCGGAACGAGTCAAATTAGTGGCCGCGCCAGCGAGAAGTTTAATATAAATCTCTCACAGTGCTGGCGCGACGGTGGCCAATTGAAATGTCTACGCGTCCAAAGCTTTAACATACGAAATGCAATCAACAACAGCGGGTTAAACTATACACCTCTTATTGTACACACTATTGAGACAGTTAATGCAAGCTTATAATACAATTATTCAGTGGGTAAAACTTAATTGTATCCATAGTCAAACACGGGAGTCCGTCATCGAATCCTGTACAGGTTGTTAAATGCACACATCAAGGTTGATCTCGGCCGATATTTAGCTAAAGCCCTGTGCGTTACCAACTTAAAGTAAAGTGACTAAACAACTAAGACGTTTCGAAGGCAGTGAACAGGCGTGGGACTGCTGCATCTACATCAAAACATAAACTCCACAGCCAGCGAAACAGCCTCACAGCTTGTTGGCAGTGATGGTAAGGGGCGGGGCGGCGGCACCACTAATAGATTTGTGATCGGCGCGCTCCTGATCCGAAAGCCAGGCCATCTGCAGATAATGAAAATGATAATATTTTAAATTAATTGAGAGAGAAACGAATATTTTGCCAACACCCACCTTCTGTTTGTGCTGCTGAGCGGCGGAGTGACACCTGTCGAGCACCATCTTCTCGGTGAGCAGACCATCCTCGGAGGCATAGACTGCCGCCTGCCAGGACACGCCCAACTTGGAGATTTCACGACCCGACATACCGTCGCACAGAACGGCCATCCTTGAACATGTCTGTCCATAGTCAAAGGTGTCCAGCTTGAAGCGCCTAAGGGAAGATACAGAAATTTAAGCCACGAGATCTTGAAAAATCACGTATTTACAACTTACTTTGCACCTGCTGTAGCCGGCTGCAGGACATATTTATCGAAATAGAGGCGCAGCAAGCGCTCGCGTTCTTCCAGGCCTGGCAATGTGAACTCCACCATCTCGTCCAGACGATCGTTGATGGCATAGTCGAACTGCTCGGGCGTGTTGGAAGCCAGGACAAGCATGAACTTCGGGTTCTGCTCGGAGGTGCGGTACAGGAAGGCGTTCAGGGCAGCACGCAGATCCTCCGAGATCTTCTCCGAGGAGCGCTTGCGCAGGAAGGCGTCAGCCTCATCCACGAAAAGCAGAAGGCCCCGGCGCGAGGTGTGCGACCAGTCGAACACCTTGTGGATGGCTGTTACGCCCTCCTTGCCCATGGGCGCCACATCGCCGCCAGTCATGATGGCAAAGTCCATGCCGGAGTGCTCGGCCAGCTTCTTGGCGAACATGGTCTTGCCCGTTCCGGGAGGACCATGCATGAGCACGTTCCTGTACATGCCACGGTTGATGCGCGTATTCTTCGTGGCAATGGCAATGTCACGCAGTCGCTCTTCCAGCTTGGGATTCAGTACCACGCCCTGCAAGGCATCGGCGGGCTTGGCGCGTAACCGCTTAAAGTAGTTGAGCGGGTGCTTCAGGGCGTCCAGGAAAGCGAAGCGCGAGGTCTCCCCCACCAGAGTTGGCTTGCCAATGCGCGCCTCCACGTACCGAGAGACTACCCCAGTGGCTCCCTTGGCAGAGTACACGCCCAGAGCCAGCAGCGAGAGTCCGCCGGCCGCAGTCAGCACCTTGTCCCAGTCGGTGAGCATGGCCTCAGCGCCAGCGCCAATTACGGAGCCAGCAGTTCTGGGGATCAAAGAGAGGAAATAAGTAAGTCGCTCATGCCAACCTGAAATATGGAAACCCACTTGATGCCCTCCAGCACGGTGGTGCGGTGCTCCTGCGCTTTGGTTCGGATCTTCTCCAGGTTGATGTCCCGGTTCTCGCGATCCACCCGGGCCTTGGCACGCAGCTCGTGCTCCAGAAGCTTGAGTCGGTTCTTCTCCTTCATTTCGATCTCATGCTCGATGGTCTGACGGCGCATTGCCTCCTGACGCTGAACGCTCTCCTCCTGCTTGCGCAGGTTTTCCTCCTGCACGCGCTGCTGCTGCTTGAGCTGATCCTCGTAGCGCTGGCGGGAGAGCTGGTCCTGGTACTGGGCGCGTTGCTGCTGCTGCTTCGTCTCCTCGATGAGCGTCTTGCGGCGCTCCTCGTGGTCGATGCGCTTCTGCTCGACCTTGGCCTGCTCAATGTGCGCCTCGTACTCCTTGACCTTGGTGTTGTACTCGGACTGCCGGGTGGCCTCCTGCATCTTGGACAGCTCCAGGGCCTCTCGGGCGTGTTCTGCACGAGATTAACATAGATTACACCACACTCACACACCTAGTCGGACTCAAACTCCCGGACACAGGCGCACGCACACGCAAAGACAAGCCCGCGATAGCATGGCGCATGTCGGTTATGCAATTGGCTGACGAAATTTCCGCTTACTTGAACGCTCGAGAGTCTTGGCGGCATCCGCCGCTCGCTCCAGCGCTGATGAATCGAAGCGGTACGCCTCCATCGCCTTGCGCTCCGCCCGGCTCAGCTGCTGGTCTCCGGACTTCTCGCCGGCCGTCCTGCCTTCCGGATCGGCCCCTCCTCCGTCCAGACCAGCCGCCGGCTCCTGCTGCGGCTGCTGACGATTCCTGCCCAATAGCCACGACATGGTTGCTGTTCCTGCTCACTCGCTGCTCGACTCGACGCTGATGTGGAGTACGCTTCTTGCGTGTTTCAATCAAAGGACAATTTTGTTCAGCGAAACCAAAATATTACGAAATGTGGTCAGCTTTTGCTTTTCCATTCAGAGAACGTGATTCTAAAAGTGTGTGGCCAGGTGCAGAAAATAATTGCGTGGGAAAATACTGAAATCATACCGTGGAATTATAAGCGTAATGGTCGCACTATTCGCATGCAACAGTTGGTCGGCAGCTTTTCTGATATTTCGAAAATATTTTGACGTTATTTAAATGAAAAATAAAATTAACTAGAAATAAATAGTTAATACTGACAAGAAAGAAACAAAATATCCAATATTTAATGCTTGTAATTATTTTTATTTCTTATAATTTTTATGTTATACAATTTTAATTAAAACAATATACATATCATGCCACTTCAAGGTAGCTAGCTACACATGGATTACCAGACATTGAACTCCAAGTGTGGACCACACAAACAGCGCATATCTGCAAATATGGAACAATTGAAGGCCTCTCCAAAGGGATATAAGCTGGCCACGGCATGATTCAGACGCAGCTCGCCCGGTTGACGGCCATAAAAGTCAACGAAATGACCAAAAAGATTCTGGGCCAAGTTCATGAAGAACAATTGCTGCAACGGTATATTGGTGAAGCTCGGCTGATCCTGACTGTATTTGGCACCCACACCGAAGTACACATCATATGTCAGCATCAGAGCTGTAACATCTGCCACTAACTCTAGCTTGTCCATGCCGAAGGCAGGAAATATTGTGATCCTATACAAGGCGTGTCTGTAGTTAGGATTTAAATCAAAGAAGAGAAACTGGTTGGTTGGTTTTCCATCGCCATCATATATCAGGGCCTCGGGGTGGAGAGATCTCGCCATCTGCCGGCCGAGCATGAATCCCAGTAGGCTTACCTTGAACACGTCGTGGCTCTCGGAAATATAGAACGGTTCCTGCAGGACATCGAATGGCAGGACAACGGTATTTTTTCTGTTCACGAACAAGGGGTCAGCACTGACTATTGGACGTCCTTCCTCCAAGAAGTAATATGCGTTCCCCTTGACCGCCGGCTTATCCAGGAGCTCTAGGCAGCGACGAGTGCGTACCTCCAATGCCTTCAGGTGGGCAGCTGCAAAGTCCTGACTAGGCTGTAGTTGCAGATCCCTGTAGAAGTTGGTCACGAAGCTGCGGTGATCTAGGTTCTTGGGAAAGTTGCCCACGTTGAGCTTCATGTCCTGCAGCATTTGCTTCAGCTGAGTGCGCTGGCTCAGGTTCAGCTTCAGATTGTTGGCCTCGATCCTGGCCAACAGCCGAGTTCGCAGTGAGTCAAAAAGTTGTTGCATCTCGGTGTCGTACTGTGCAAGTTTCTCCGGCCCGAGGTATTGGGTCTCGTACAGAATAGCGCAGCCAAAGTCCATGTGGTCACGCACATCCTGAACGCAGTCGAGAGCTTCATTTTCCGCAGTGCTGGCTATAGTGCCCTCCAGAAAGCGGGCGAACCGAGCCATTATGTAGGTGGCAACTATCTCGGTGTGACGGATCTCCAGGAGCCGTTTGAGTTGTAAAATGTATCCCATGTTCAGAACAGTTACCGTGTAGTCTGGGGAAAATGTGCCACCGAACACGATCTCGAAGTACTGCCTCCATGGCCAACCGGTCTGGATCTCCAGCTCGCCTAGAGTGAGCTCTTTGATGGGCCCATCGTTATATTTGGCCAACCTAAATAGTGTCTCATCCAGGTATTTTATATGTGACTCCCATATTCCCACTTCGCTGGTCATACCCGCTTTCCTCAAAATATCCTCGATATCCCATTCGCGTTGCCATTTTAGGGCTGGCTTGTCTATCAACACCACATACTTGCTGCTGTCCACCGGGTCCAGAGTTATATTCATTTTAAAAAGAACGTCGTTTAAGCCATATCGACGCAGTCGGGCGAGGGTCGGCATCCAATCGAACGGGTATGGATGCTCTTGGACTTTGAAAAGGGTCGGATACATATGTCCGGATTTGTGGCTACTATTGAAATGCGGCCAGACAATCCCTGAATCGGGAGGCACCAGCTCCAAGTAGTGCTTCAACGAGCGAGATTCGTTTGTGGCCGTGCGGCACGTCTGGTAAAAGCTAAGCACCTTCGCCTCCACACTACTCTCAACCAGCGAGTCACCAGCACTGAGCGTCTCGAAGATGGACTTGAACCTTTCGTGAACCTTCAGCTCGACCTCGTACAGGAAATCCAAGTACCCATAATTATCTCCGGCGTACTTGAAGAAATTATCACAGGGATCCGTCTGGTTGTCGATGAAGCTCAGCAGACGGCTTAAAATCTTCTCGTTTGGATTGGGATTGGGTGTGGAAACCACAGGTTCCGATACCACTACCGCCAATAGCATCAGCACTACGCAGCCAATCCACTGATTTGCCTTTAAGTGGATCATCTTTGGGAAATAACTAATGGAACCATGTGGAAGCACAGCCCTATAAAGCATCATCCGAGGCAACTGATAACCGAACCGTGGTGAATCTAATTTAATCAATTATTTCGAGCTTTTATTGGTGTCTGATCTTACAGTTGAGCTTTTTCCCTGTAATCTCTTTTAAGCGTACAATAATAATTTATTATTAAAATTTTATTTAATATCTTTTGGGGGAAAAGCTTAAATTTCAACAAACTAAATTTTAAAACTGTTATATAATTGTTTGGAAATATCTGCATATGGTTCTTTGACAACAACACAACCACTACAATAACGACTTAACGACTTTAAAAGTCGCTTTACAATAATTTAAAATTCAAAATTTACGCCAAAGCTTTTTGTGCCCCAAGTGGGCCCAGAGCGGCTTGGTAATTAAAAAACAATGGAACAGTGTGACCAGTTCCGCGTCACAATGTCATCGATGTATCGATATAAATTTCTAGCCGGCTGGAACAGCTGATCGCTCTATAAACTAATCCTCTAATTGTGTTTATTTATAATTAAATCCTACTATATTTTTTTTTAACGCTTAGGAGAATTTACACAGAACCGGGGTGACCATACGCGGCGCGATATTTGAGTGTAGAAGGCTTTCCCTATGGCAGGACTTGCAGGATCCGCCGGTCGGAGCACCATGTTCGAACGCAACCAAAAGACCATTTTCGTGCTGGACCACACGCGCTACTTCAGTATCGCCAGCGAGGAGTACATCTCCATGGACTTCCTCAAGGGGAAGCCTGCGGATACCGGCGGATCCGGAGTGGGCAGTGCAGGCGGTGCCGGCGGCAGTGGAGCGCAATTCAGCAAGAGCCTGTGGACATGTGCCTGCGAGTCGTCCATCGAGTACTGCCGAGTGGTCTGGGACCTCTTTCCGGGCAGGAAGCACGTACGCTTCATCGTCTCGGACACGGCGGCACACATCGTGAACACCTGGAGCCCCAGCACTCAGAACATGTCCCACGTGATGAACGCCATGGTGATGGTGGGAGTGCCATCGCGCAGCATGCCCCAGTCCTCCGACTACTCGGTGATCCACGGCCTGCGAGCCGCCATCGAGGCGCTGGCGGAGCCCACGGACGAGCAGATGGCTGCGCTGGCAGGCGGCCGACCTGAGGAGCTGCCACGCATACCGAATGAGGGTCGTGTCATCTGCATCACGTCAGCACGCGACAACACGAGCATGAAGAGCCTGGAGGACATCTTCAACACGGTGTTGTTGCAGCAGAACGCTCTGGCGGCGGCGCCCTCCAAGAAGGGCTTGGCCATCGACCACTGCCATCTGGTCATCCTCAACATTGTGCCGCTGGGCGTCGAGTCGCTGGTGACCAACCGTAGCCTGCTCAAGATCTCACCGCTGCTGGATGTGGAAATACACACGGTCAGTGCACCGAACATCTCCTACAAGCTGACGCACCTGATTCTGGACCACTACGATCTGGCAAGCACTACGGTGACCAACATACCGATGAAGGAGGAGCAGAATGCCAACTCCAGTGCCAACTATGACGTGGAGATCCTGCACAGCCGGCAAGCCCATTCGGTAACCTGTGGCTCGGACTTTAGCCTGCCGACGAGCATTAAGCAGGGCGCCACCTACGAGACGGTGACCCTCAAGTGGTGCACGCCACGCGGTTGTGGATCGGCTGATCTGCAGCCATGCCTGGGCCAGTTCCTGGTGACGCCCGTGGACGTGACTTCGCGTCCCAGCTCGTGTCTGATCAACTTCCTGCTGAATGGACGGTCCGTGCTGCTAGAAATGCCTCGCAAAACTGGCTCCAAGACCACCAGTCACATGCTATCTGCTCGTGGCGGTGAAATCTTTGTCCACTCGCTTTGCATTACACGTTCCTGCATGGATGAGGCTCCGGCGATAGCTGACGGGCCCGGCGGACGGGTGCCTGATTATCGCATCGCAGAGCTCGGCCAGCTGCTCAAGATGTCGCGCATGTTGCCGTTAAAAGCGAAAGATCCAACTGCTTCCAATTTGTCGCGTCGTCTGCCTCGCTATTTCCCACTTAGTACCAGCTCCACGATTCTGTTCCACCTGCAGCGGCAGATTAGTTGGCTGCCGCACTTCCTTCACCTGCTGGTCAAGGAGGACATGGACAAGCAGGACGAGGTTCGGTGTCAGCAACATATCCACGAGCTCTACAAGAGTGCCTCGCGCGGCGACGTCCTGCCCTTCACCCACACAAATGGAGCCAGGTAGGGGGAATAGTCTTTTTTAATTGAAATAATTTCATGACATTTTCTCTGCAGGCTAAAGCTTAACAAGGCCAAGGACCAGTATCGCTTGCTGTACAGGGAGCTGGAGCAACTCATTCAGCTGAACGCCACCACGGTGCACCACAAGAATCTACTGGAGAGTCTGCAGAGTCTACGTGCTGCCTACGGCGATGGGCCGCTTAAATCGGAGGCGGGACCCAGCCTTCTGCGCTCCTATACGGAATCACCGCTCTCGCCTGAACGGCTGGAGCCCATTAGCAGTGGCAGTGCCAGTGGCAGCTCCAACTCCAACAGCTTGCTAAAGGCCAGCAAGCGACGCATGTCCAGTTGCGGACAAAGGTGAGGCTTCTGAGCTTTATTGCTTTCCTAAATCATTATGAACTATTTTTATCCGTCAGATCCCTGCTGGACATCATCTCCTCGGCGGAGCGAAGTCAGTCCAATAAACGCTTGGACTTCTCAGGTCGCCTGTGCACGCCTCTAGGCCAGGTGGCCAAACTGTATCCAGACTTTGGCAACAACAAGGAGAAGGACTCCTTGACGACGGCGGGCAATGCGGGGTCAAATGTCAAGGAGGAATCCATACGGATTTAAGTGGTTTCGGAATAGTAAACTAGGATGTTCCGAATTAAGTTTGGATTTGCATTCAAGTATTTTTCGTGGCCAATTTTCTTGATTCAATTTGCTTTTGCTAATTATTCCTTATTGTGAACTGCCTCAATCTGAATTCGTTTTTGATTCAAAATGCATGTTTTAAACTAATCTACATTTTAATGTTTGTCTAGGATTTAGTGTTTATGTACTTTCAAATATTTCCAGCTTTTGCTATTTTTAAATTAATTAAGAGGGTAAAGTGAAGTTTAAGTATTTCAAATAAGTACTTTTAATGTCTAAGAATTATTTTAAATTAAACAGAAAAACTATAAAATGTTTGGAATAAATAAATTGAGATCCGTAGCAGGCTATGCCCCCAAAGTGTAATTTCTTAAACAAATTTCATTTATTTCGAAAAGAAATGCGTACGCAAAATTTTCAAGAATAAATTCCAAATTTTTAAAAATTTCGAAATTCTATATATACTAGAGAACCACTGATAATGGCCAATAATTTGAATATAAGGCGGCATGTGGTTCAAGTGTCCGAGACCCCGGTGGGCCCACCTGTGCAAAGTGAGCTGGAGCTATCTCCTGCGACTTTTCTATATTCGCTTTTCTTTTTTTTTTTTAAAGCTCTATGCATTGTGGGCAACGACGTGTGCGCAGTCACCCAGCAGGATATACGAAAAGTAGTGGACTTCCGGTTGTTTACCCTCAGTCCCTGTCCAGAGGGTGCCTCAACAATTTTGCTGGATCTCTTTGTCCAGGAACCGCCGCAAGAGGTCAAGCTAGCCAACGATCCTCATATAAGGCGGGAGGTGCTGAAGGTATCCGAAACCCCGATGGCACCTGCAGTGCACAGTAAGCTGGACTTTGCTTATGTGACTTATTTATGCAACTCCTTTCGTCCTGATACAGTTCCCATTGTGGTGGGCAGTGAGCAGTACGTGGTGATCCAGCAGGATATAAGGAAGGAGGTGGACATCCGGATGTTCACCTATAGTCGCTTGGGTCCAGTTACTTTGACAGCTGCTCCTGTAAACGTTTTTGGTGGCCCTGTCATGAACCTGCACCCTTGCTTTCCCCAGGCTCTGAAGGTTCCTCACGTGTCCATTGATCCTTGTAATTTGCATATTGAAGTCCCCAAAAAGCCAGTAAACAATGTAGCCCTGGGCCGGTCCAAAAGCCAACTCTGTTACAGCACTGGCACCTCGACCGCAGGGCTGATGAAGAACAACGGCTGCCAGCACTGTCCCAAAAGGGAGGAGCTCCACTCGAGCTGCCAAACTCAGGCGAGTCCGCCCAGTCCAGATGCCAAATTGCAGACAAATGTGGCTTGCCAGACGCAGCCGGCCACTAGATGCAACGGATGCAATACCTCATCAAGCCTGCAACTGGTCAAAGGGGAGGAGGGGGAAGAGGAGAATGGTGAGGATGAGGAATCCGATCCATGCCACCCATGCACCGAACGGGAATTTTTGGTCCAGCTAGGACCTGCTCTTCGGAAGCGTAAATGTCCGCAGGAAGAACCCTGCACATCCCGTCTAATGGATATGGAAGATCAACGGCGCTACGACTGCATAAGGGCAAGGATCTACGCACAGAGATTGGCCGAGCTTCGAAGGCAAAAGCAGCAGGATAATGACAATACTCCCCAACCACCTCCACCAAAGGAGTGGTTGTCAGACTATGAAGAGCGGGAGCACAGGCAAATAAATAATAGATGAGGGGTCACGTTTCACTATTTTTCGATTGAACTTTTTAACAAATTCATAAAACTTTGTAGTCGGTTTTTAATTAAATAATAAAATTTGTGGCCTACAAGGAAAAAGTTTATAATGCTTGACATCTTTTTTTTGTACTCATTTAGCTTTAATATATTTTTAAAACTTAAAAAATAAAGCTATACCTTCCTAAAACTAACTCGGGGTCTTCCTAACCGAGGAATTTCTGATGAGCTGTTTCTTCTTTTTAGCTGGTTTCTCCAGTTTGGCATCATCGCTCTCACTCTGCACCTTCCGCTTCTTGGGAGCACCCGACGCCTCTGGCTGATTAAAGTACCGCCTGGGCTGCTGGTGCTCGCGCTGCTCTCGCCTCAGCTCCTCCGGAGTGGAAATGCGCAGGTAAAAGTCCTTAAGCAGCAGTTTAAAGTCCTCCAACAGAGTTTCCTTCAGCACTTGGACCTTACCATTGCCGCACGGTGTGCAACCTTGCATTTCCGTGACCTTGAATGGCTTGGGAGCGAATTCAGTGGGCGGTCGCCACACTATGGCCAGCTCCTTGCCGCCATGGGGATTGTAGAAGAAGGCCGCAAAGTCGGAGTAAGCAGACTGCAAAACATAAAATAAAGCACGGTTGTAGGACAGAAAAGAGACTGCTGGCTGGTTGGCTTACCCTCAGCTGGTTCACAATGTCCGCCACGCGATTCTCTGCTCCCGCTCGGGGCAACTCGAAATTGGGCTGGCCAAAGGACACGAACGGTGAGCCCAGGTCATAGCACAAGCTATTGGGCACCAGATCCGGCTTGAGTTGTATGACCAAGTCGTAGCCCTCGTTGGAGGCTCGGAACAACTGGGCGGGACGCACGAACCGTAGATCCTTTGACATCAAACTCGTCTCAACCATATCGAGGGCATGCCGGGCAAGTCGCGTCACATGGCCCAAAACTCGCTGACTGGGTGCCTCATCCGATGTCCACAGGCGACCGACATGCTGTTGGTCGTAGGAGGTGGCCACCACTAGAGGAGGATAACTCTGACGGTCGCTCCGAAAGCTGTGCTCGAGATCCGCAATTTGTTGTTCTGAAAAAAGAATCTCGGATAAGGACATTTCAAGAGGAAACATTCCAACGGACTCCTCACCTTGCCAGCTGTTGTTAAAGTTGAGCAGAAAGAGGTCTCCGTTCCAATCGCTGTGCGCCAGCAGCTGCAGGAATCGAATAAAGCCTGTTTGGGGCGCAACTATGGCCTGCGGTGCGTGTCGCTGCTGAAAGAGATGCGCCACCAACAGCTCGGTGGCCATTGCTGGCCACAACCCGTCGTCCAGCAGTTGAGTGGCTAGCCATCGCTTCGCCAGGAGCACCGTGGGTCCGAAGGCAGAGTGCGTCTGATGGAGCGAATGCAGTGAGCCCGTTACCTTGGGCAGAATGTAGTGCTGACGCTCCAAGTGCCGGCTGGCCGGATTGTCCATGTACGTCGTAACGCCTTTTTCCGTAACCTCTTGCTTGAGCAGAGCCAACTCCTTACTGTGGGCCAGTTCAATGAGAAAACAGAATCCCTGCTTGAGCACCAGTAGACCTTTGGCGGTGATGGCCCATTTAAGCAGGCACTGCGCCTCCAGCTTCTCGCCAATCTCGATGAGGAAGGCCGTTTTCAAGGCACGCAGGGCGGCCAGTTCATTGGGCCACTTGCCGCTCTGGCCCAGCTGAATGACCACACGCTGTACATGGCTGGAAAGGATGCGACCATCCACAAGGCGAGCCTGTGGCAGAACCGGCTCCGGCTCAGAGTAACGGAAGACGGGCGAAATGCCCGATATGGAGACTATGTCCAGAGGCAGATCGTCCAGGCCATGGAGTTGGCGGGCCAACTCATCGTAGCAGCGTATCACGTGCGGACTTACTGCCTCCGCGTCCGTGTCCTGGACCAGAGGCAGCTTTGTCTTAAGCTTTTTGATCTTATACCAAGGGGACAGCTGGTAGACCTGATCCAGCTCGGCGGCAATATACTGCACATCCTTGCTCTCCACCTGCAAATGGTGCTCCAGCAGATGCAGGACAATCTGGCGTACAATCAGCCGTTTCTTGGAAGGCGAATCCTGCGCAGTGCCCCAGACCACGGCCTCGGTGATGCTGCCGTCCTGAAAGCGTCGCAGGTTTGATTTTTCGCCCCAAAACCGTCGAAACTCGGCGGCTCCCTCGGGATCCTCGTTGGCAGCTGGACCCTTGTTCAATACCTCGTAAGCGTGCTCCGGATTGAGAATCAATCCGAGCTGAATGTACTTGCCAATTACGGGAGCTTTGTCGTCCACAGACCAAGCAGTTGTTGCCGTTTCCAAAGGTAGAATGGCCTGGACACGCTCACCCAGTCCCTTTTGAAGGAGCCTAAAAATTAAGCCTGTTTAATGGATGATATTTCTTTGGAATACCTGCAATTACTCACTCTGTCAGTAGTTGAAAAAGCTGCGGATGTCCATATTTGGCATAATCGTACTTGAATCTGGGCTGAGAGTGCAGCATAAGCATCTGATTGATACACGAATAGTTGGTGATCCTATTCGAGTCAAGGATTAGGAATTAAAATCTTTCATTAACGTTTCTTGACAAGTTACTAACTTGAGGATATTGTCCACTCGGCTGTACAGCGGACACTTCTGCATGAAGATGTGCGGGAAACTGTTGAGCTTCATGTCATTGAGCAAATCCACCGCCAGCTTGGCCTCCGCCCGGACTCTCTGATAGAGCGATAGCGGCAAATTGGAGCACATATTGTACTGGCCAGTGATGTCCATGAAACAGACATCAAAGAAGCTGGCCGACTTCTTGCTCGCATCCTCCTTTTGGACTGAAGCGGGCGCCAGACTAATGCCGCCGCTTGTCCAATCCGTATTAGCTAACTGGTTCCATACAGTGCGCGCCACCTGGTAGCTGCTGCTCGACTGATGCAGAATCCGCTGCTGGCTGAGGTAGACAATAAAGGCGGCCAGGATGTGGGAGCTAAAGCCGCTGTAACCAACGTCTAGCTCCCGCTGACGCAGCCAGACTTTGAGCAGCAAAAGGCCGTCCTGAAAGTTGCGTCTGCCCTTGAAGGCCTTATCGAGGTGAGCCTGATTCTCGGCCAGCGTCAGGTCAAACAGAACGTTGGCATTGTAGTGCTGTGTGGAGGGCAGTGGCTCCTCGCCCTCGTCCCATTCGTCGCCGTAGAACGCGGGGCGTATGTTGTTGTTCCAGGGCACAAACCGGCCCGGCTTGAAGCTGCTTAGCGGAGCAGTGATGAAGAGGCGAATCTGCAGATGCTTTGTCACTTGCTTAGCCACCGGCGTTAGCTCCAGCACAGGCTTGAGCGGATTGTTGGCATGGTAGTTGAAGGCAAATCGATCCTGGCTGTATTCCGAAGACTCCCGCATCCGCTCTGTCACATAGGTGAGGTACAAAGCCCGCTTTTGGTCGTAGCGCAAGTTTAGGTAGTCCTCCTTGTGAAGGTTCTCCTTTGGCATCTCCAGGGCCACGTCCACCACAATCTTGGGACCCAGCAGCGTGCCAGTGGAGGCGGCACCAATTAGGAAGGGTTCCCTGGTGGGTTTGGAGAAAATAAAGCCCGACGCCTTCTGGGGCAGACTTAGGGGAACCTCCAATTCCGATCGCTCCATCAGCCCGTCCTTCAGCTGGCGGGTAAAGGCCGTGAAGGACTCCAGCCAGCTCTCGATGAAGTCCGTGTACTTGGGTTTTAACTGCAGCTCCTCCAGCATTTCCTTGACCTGGAGCTTGAAGAGATTGGAGTGGAACAGATTGCGGGTATCGCGCAGCTCCTTCATCTCCTCTAGCGTCGGCGGCTTAACATTCTTTGAAGGATCATTCTGCCTGAACTTGTTCTTCTTCACTGCCTTGGAGGTGTTAGTCGCTGCTGGCAGCGGCGTCTTTTTGGAGAGCGTGGGCTCCTCGAAGCTATCGTCACTGCTGGCGGTGGGCTGCTCATGGTCACTGTGATCCTCGCCAGCAGAATTCAGATCCAGAACCGAGTCCGATCGAGCGGATTTTGGTTTTGATTTCACTGTCCGCGGCTAAATCGGGAAAACATTACTTCAATATATTCCATTACTCACGTGGGCTTACTTACCGCCTTCCCTGGGTTCCTTTTAACCTTTAGCATTGTCTTTTTTACCGCAGAAATCGAATATTAAATTATTTATTATTTGGAAAGAGAGAGCGAAACTCGCACGTGTTGCAATTGCGGTATTTGATCTGCGGTATTTTATTGCCCCTTTTCGGGTGATGGTCACCCCAGTTGCAGGCAGTATCGTTTTTTAGGCCCAAATTTTGAGGACAACAAACTGTAAAAATCAAACGTAATTCCGATCGAGATCCTGACTAAATTTATGAAATTTGTTCATAAACTAGCACTTAGTATAATAAACTAGCTTGCAAAGCTGAAAGTTGCAAAGTTCCGTTCTTATTTCTGTGGTTTTGTGTGTAAGTGTGTGTATACTTGATCCCATTTTAAGCTATCAGGAAACTACGTGTTTATTTCTTTTATGTATAAATGGGTTAAACGTTAAATTAAAAGTTAAAACCGCAGTGCAGAGTGGTTTTTGAAACAGATTTTAAGTGTAGATAAACAAAGTTGCCGGCTAATTGGCCAGGCCAATTGCGGTATTTTATCCAGTATTTTGCCTAGGACAATTTAACTATAGTGCTCAAAAAGCAATGGTTTCAAATTTGTATAATTTTTAAACCCAAAAACAAACACATTAAGCGAAAGAACAGCAATATTTTGTTTGCAATATTCACTTATTTGTGTTATAACTTCATTCAGTATTTTTACCTCGCGCAGTATTTCTGGTTATCGTCGTACGGTCATACCCTGTCTCAGTCCGTGGTTGAGTGTGTGTTGTGTGTGTGCAGGCAAGGGAAAAAATCGCACCATTTTCTCGTGCTCTTGCGTGCGTTTTTTGGTCTATTGAGGACAGTTTAATTGAAAATCGAACCCGAACAAGCCAAGCTAAATATGTAAAAAGTAGTGCTTTAAGTAGTTACCGAGGCGCCATCGTGAGAAACCGACAACCGCACACAGCTCCAAGTCAGTGTGAGAGCAATTCAAATTGCAAAAATTTAATTCGGTCCGAACGTGTGTAACTGTGTCTGTGCGTGCGTGCGTGTGAGTGTATGGGTGGAAAAATGAGGCGTAGTGAAAATGCGTGCAAAACTGTCTAAAAGGTAAATCGCCAAAATCGAGGCGCCGAATTAATTACGCGTGCAAATGGTTCAATTAGGGAAAAATCAAAGCCGCCGCAAAATAATGATGCGTTGGCAGAAAGGCGGCCCATTGAAAAAAATATGGCCAAAAGTCGAGTAGTTACACCCTCTCTGCCTCTGACTCTCCTTGGCTTTCGCCCTCTCTGTCGCTCTCTCTCTCTCTCTTTCTCTCTCTGGCTTTAGCCGATGAGCGCTTTTTGCCTCGAACAACACAAAACGTGAAAATTTATAAAAATAAAAGAAACCACGTACGGAAATATTTACTTCGACCTTGCGCCCAAGACGAAGACTTATTTCCAACATTTTACGTGTGGTGTGTGCGGGGCAACGCAACTAATTGGCCTAATTTTATGGCATTTGCTTGGGTAGGCGTATTTTCTGCACCACAAAAATGTAACTTTCTTAAACGCAAGGCTAGAGTGTATTAAGTGCGAAGAGTTAGAGCTTAATCCAATAAGCAATAACAAGCCAATAAATTAAATGAAAATCAATGGGCATAAGCAAATTTAGTTAGTCTAGCGCGTCCGGTGTGACCAGGGTTCGTGCCATCTGGCAAACATACCGGAAAATACCGCAGCAGCAGCGGCTCACCTGCACTGCGTTAAGTTTTATTTAATCCATTTACATTTGTGTGAAAATTCATATTAACGATATTTTTCTTTTCTTTTGTTTATGTTTTACAGGGGCCTTGTGCTTAAAGCCAACAACTGACCGGTTAAATTCGTAAATTTAACGACAGCATTCATCAGAAATTGTTTATTTACTCTCTTGCCTAACAAGTCACGGCAGCAAAGGCAAACTGAATGAAAACATTTTGGTGTGTTTTGGGTTTGTTGTCTCACAGAACGTTGGATAAAATGTGCAAAAGTGTGTTGTTTGTCAAATTGTTTAGCCAAAATTATTTGTTTACCTAGTTGTTCAGCGTAGCTCGAGACTGTTTTCCTTGTTTTCCTCGCCTCTGAACACACACACTTCTGCAGCTCGATCAATCGTTCAATCAATCAGCCGGAGGATCCAAGGATAAGGAGAAAAGAACGAGAACGACAACGACTGCGAGGGAGCAAGGGAGCAACAGGAATAATAATTCTACGACAAATAGCCCGCCTTTTGACATATGTACACATACCTACACGGCACACACATACACGAACAGACTACCAACAAAAATACCTAAAAAAATTCAAAGAGATGCTGCTCAATTTTCATACTTAATGTCAAATAACGCAAAAGCAGCAACAACAACAATAACAGCTAACACCTACAGCCGGAAAAGGAAGAGGAATAACTGAGCTAGGAAAGAGCGAAAAGCGCGCATATACACCTGTCAGCTCACAGCTCAACATCCTGTCCCAGACCAGCCATCCTGCCAAGTGGGAGTGGGGAGGCGGATCTTCCGTTTAACCGTGTGTGTTGGCCGCATGCGCGACATGCGCGGACGCTGAGTGAGTGTGTGTGTGCGAGTGCGTTCGCGAGTGCTCGTGTTCCAGAGTGCGTGCGTGGGCGTTGTGGATAATTCGCTCAATTCACACGCATCCTCCAGATCCTGCAGAGTCGCCAGCTCGTGCTGCCGGATCAGCCCTGTCGCCAACGCTAAACCACAACTACAACAGACGCAGCCGCGGCCGCAGCAACAAGTTCCAGCCGATTAAAATTCATTATCAAAATTCCCGGAAAGGCGATCGAGCCTCTGAGTCAAAATTCAACGGAGATTAGCTAGCGAATACCTGGTGAAATGCAGCGACGCGAACGGCAAGCTAGGTGAGTTGAACATCCTACCGAACACGCTTACAATTACCATGCCGCAACAATGAATTTCCGATTCGTTTAATCGATGGGAGTTACCCCAGCTTACCTAAAATTTTTTAAAACCTGGTGGGGAAACCCTTGATTGGCAAGTGGAATGCAATAACCACCTGAAAAGAGCCCATTCCTAGAGCTTAATTTTTACGTACATAAATTGCCTTTTGGTTTCGGCCGATTTTTAGGATTCTGGGGATCGGGAACGCCTTTTTACCATTTTAGTTTACCCTCAAATCCAAAATTGTGCTTAGACTTGCTTCGGAAGACTCTGTTGTTTCTTATAAACTACATATTTACATATGGTTTACTCACCTATTTAGGCTAAACATATAAACGGATGGATATTTTTATAGCGATAAGATTAGGCTCAAGAGCAAGTGTTTTCCAGTTATTGAACTACTTATTATCGAAACGCAATCGAATGCAAACCCATATGTTGGCTCTGTTCAGTGGGCACAATTTAAGTTCTGACCCTTTTTTCTCCCTGTAGCTTCCATCAAGAATTCGATTTTAATTGAATTTTATATTAGGTAAAAGGGAAATAAAAACATTCTATATGCATTCGGTATTAAAAACATCTAATTTTCGCGCCTGCACTGTACTTGTTTAAAAGTTCAACCATCGGTTGAATGTGGTTTTTATTTTGTTGCTGCCTCTTTTTTTTTGTTGCCTAAAAGATTTTATTTTTAGCCAAAGAGATTTTTCTATTTAAAGTGGGGTGTTTGATTTGATTTTATTTTCGCAACTGTTTCTTCTGCTTTTGGTTTATCCCGTCTTCTCTTTTGGCACGCCATGTGAATGAGAAGAACACGAAGAGCGATGGGGAAGAAGGGGTTGAATGAAATGGGTTTCCAATCCAATACATAATACCCACAGATGTGTGTGCATAATAGATGCCCTCGGACAGTGTTGTGCGCTATGTGTGTTTATGTGTAAGGAAGCGGAAATACCCACACATAAACACGATTGTGGGCAGTTAAATAGGAATACATTTTGATTTTAAATAAAATGTTTAAGAATTATTTTATAGCTACATTTCTTTGTGGTTCTTAAGCTATAGTGATTTTTGAAACATACCTACTTTGCGATTTAGTCTATTTATCATTTTTACATAGTGTGATAATATAATACTATTTGGCTACCTCTGGTGTAGGTGCACTCACGCACTTAATACATGTTTTATAGACATTTTAGTTGATCGGCCTCCTTGTGTCAGGCCAACGGAAAGAGGCGGTCTTGCGCCTTGGACGAGGATGTGAATGTGGATGTGGGTCTGAAGTTGTCGCTGTCGATGATGTTACCTTGTGCCTTCTCGCATATTGACATTTCTAGGCTCTTCCTCGTGCAAGTGTGTGAATGTTTTATAGTTCTTTATGCGCACGTCTGTTTGCCATTGGGTCTCCCCAATGTTTGCTGTCTGCATTTTTGGGTCTTCCAGGGATATTTACCCACACAAAACACTTGTTTGCTCTTCGTCCATCACTATGCGTCCCAGTTTATCGGGGAACGATTTTTCGGCGATTCATTAGTAGGCCTCGAGGGAACGATGATAAGCTACGACAATCTGGGGAACAATTCCTTAAGACTATTAATCCCAGGCTTTAAGTTTAAGTATTTGTAAATAAAAGGCATAATTTGTAAATAAAACCTTTGATTTTAAACTCTTTGCAAAGGCGTTCAAAATGGTATGTTTCAGGATATGGCATCCCATAACAGATTCTAAAACCAAACCATATTTTGTAGCATACTTAACGTCATGATTTTGCTTAACATTCCTGAAAATTAAAGTCTTTAAGCATACGGCGACCTCGCTGACTGGGTTAAGTCATAATTCCGTTGTCGATTGGGCGAGCCTTCTACCTTAAATGTTTAAACAGCAAAAACAGAAGAAAGAAATCATGTTACAACATTTATTTTACACATACTGCCTGTGCGCTACATAATAAAGGAAAGCAAAAACCAACTAACAAAACTAAAACTAACGTAGTTGTGTTGCCAACCAACCAACCTACGAACACAGACACACATGAACACACGTGTGGCATATGTATGTATGAACATTTCCACACATTTTAGATGGAGACAGCGAATGTAACGTAAAACAAACTTTTTGTATTACTTTTTATTATTTAATAGCCAGCTGAAATGGAAAGGGGCATCCGGGGAAGATGGCGAGGTGCTTAACGTTGGGATAACCTAAATTTTGAGTTGGCAACGAGAACAACAAGCAACACATAACTGTAACAGTAACGTAGGCCAACCCAGGGTTACCACCTGCCACCCATTGAGGCATTGAGGGAAAAATACAGTCAGGTTTCCTTAGTTTTTATGGTATATGTATAACAATCACTTATTTGAATTTTCATTTACTTAATTTTTAAATAGGTTTTAAATTAGTTCATCTTTATTTTCGTAGGTATTGCCATTATAATGCCACCTCAAATTGATTTGGATTAAGAAAAGATAAAGGATTTTAAGGCTTTCTGAAATGGATTCCTTATTTAGTACTTAGTATTAGTTTTACCGATGCTTGACTGTATCGAATGGAAGAAAGAGAACCGCAGAAAGAAAGCCAAGTTGCGTGTGGCGAAAAGTAGCTTCAATAATAACAACACAAGGAAACGCTGATGAAAAGTGAACGAAAGCGAGAGGATAACGGAGGGAGATGAGTGGAATGGTGTGTGGCTCTCGGGTAGCACTTGGAGTGGGGACTGGGTGACCAGCAGCGAACAGCAGCTGTGGCGGCACACAAAAACAAGGACAAATTGCGGATTTAGCAAAAAACAAAATATAAAAAAAAATGTGAATGTAAAAGCGGGCACAGCGAAATAAAAAGCAAAGCAGACGACGACGACGTTGACGATTTCCAGACTTCCAAGTGACCCATCAAACACTACACCACACTCACGCACGAACTCTGTCACATCCATACAAACTTACGCATCAGGGCACTACTTACCGGTGACGTCATTAGGCTGTTGTCGGCTGTCAATCGCTGGCTTCCTCCCCTTCTCCCTGCTTCTTTTCCTTTTTTCTCCACAAGTGAGTGGGTGTACGTCTGTGTGAGTGTAGAAAAAGAGGCATAAGGCCGAACAAGATTTCGAACGATTAGCAACAAAAAGAAATATAGAAGAACCGATGATGCGAAGCAATATCCAAAATTAAAGAAAAGCCAAGTTCTTAATATAAACTTATACGAGAAATAGTTATTTTACTTATATAAATTTTATTTGCAATGTTCTTAATTATTTATTATAAAGCTAGAATTAAATTTAAATATAACCTATATAAATCATGGCATAAACACCATTCTGATCTAGTAAAATCTAAAAAAAAATTGTACTTTTTGTAGCAAAAAAGTATCCATGTCAACAGTGCGTATGAGTGATGCAATTGAGAGTCATTTCCTAGGCATCGATTGGATTGGAAAATTGAGATAAAAGGATTGTTTTGTGTATTGCTTCACATAACTGTAAAATACTTTATACTAAATTAAGTGATAGATACATACATGTATTAGAAATAAACGTTAGTAGCAGGTTGTTTTTCTTGCTGTACTTGAAGTCTACAAATGCAAAGACCGAATGAAATGCACATTGCAAAGAGGCAACGTAAGCAAAAAGGCAGCAAACAAAAAAACCCAATAGTGTAAAAATTTCATCTAATTAAATTAGATGCCAGTCATGCTCGAGGCCCTGTGTGGGCGCCAGTAAAAGCCTGTCAAACAAATCGATAGGAATCCACCGTCAAACAGCTGACACAAAGCTTTAACAGAGCCTCTTTCTCTGTCCACTTGGGGTTTTTTTTTTGTTATACACGTGAGCCTTTGGATCATCAGCAGTGACTCATCAGGTTCTTCTTAGTAACCGGAATCCGAAGTTAAATCCTTTGGCATTAGGACAGAAACAGAAAGAAAAAAAATGTAAACCCCTGAGCTGTCATAAAGCACAGCGTTAACAAGTGTTGGCCAAAGCTTTGGGTTGGGTTTAATGAAATACAAAAAAAAAGAAGATAAATATTTAATGTTGTTTTAAAAGTATATAATGACTTATTAACAAGTACTTATGCTTTAAAAATATCTGTAAATATTTTTTGTGCAAAACCGCTCATATTTTTTACTGAAACAATCAATAACTAAATACATATATGGACGAACCCAATAAAAGCCACTGTTTAAATATGTGAACCCACAAATTTCACCCAATATAATAAAATCTGATCTCATTAATCACTTTAAAAGTCTAAAGGATTTATTGATTAAAAAGCAAAGGGGAAAAAATAAATGACAGAGTTGATTAACTGAATTAAGTCGAGCTTTAGTCGGACTTTAGTTTAATGAATAATGGAACTCATCCAATTACAACACCGCAATCTCTGAGTTGGGGCTTTTACATTACACTGAACTCAATATTGGAGTATTACTCATCAAAACAGCTGTGCCAGTAAACAAGAAAGGAAACCCCATACATACATACATAATAAAACCACGGCCCGTAAAAGATATCTGTTTAAGGCCCCGATTTCAATGGAACAACAATCAGTATTATTTAGTTCGTGTTGCAGCGATAACTGTTTCCAGTCAGCAATTAGACATCTTGACGGCGATAATAACGCTTACGATTTGATTAATAAATTTAATGATTTGTTTTGGCGAGCAATCAGAGTTTCGAAATCAGTTCTTGGCAGAACTTTTCTGTTTTTCTCACTTTTCAACACTCGAAATTTCAAGAGCAGCCAGCAGCGCCAGCAAGAAAATGAAAAGGGACAAGTGCTGTTCAAGCAACTCAGTTGCCTGCCGGGCTCAAGTTCCCTTTTTTATTCCTCATCCCCTGGAACCCGCTTTGCGTTAATTTCTCATCTCCGTCTGGGGTCGGGGTCTCGGAATTTCTCGAGTGGAGCGCACAGCGAACAAACAGATTAGAGGGGTCCTCCTAACAAGTTGCTCAGGTCAAGTCTGGTTTTCGTTTGAGTTCCCTTTGTTTCCACTGCGCGTTCCTTTCTACTATTTGCACCCCGGATTCCTCAAGTTTCCAGGAGTATATCATCACATCGAATCTAAAATTCATGTCATTTTCAGGGATCTAAAGGATTATATTTAGGGCATGGATTTAATTGTGATATATGTACATTTAATTAAAATTTGCAGTTGTGTGTGTAAAGGTTATCAAAATGAGTACTTATATATATATACATGTAGTTATATTTAAAATTATTGTTGATTATTATTGAGCAAAAATAATAGGACCTGGGACTCCCAGTCAAGCTTTTTCGGTTCAACAAAATGGAGCTGGCTTTAGAATTCATTTAAATGAAAGGGCATTAACGCCTTTTGGTTGATTGTTGTTTGCAACATAATTTGGAGTTTAACAACACTTTGGATTTTTTGCAATGCGGGGCATGTTCCTGTCGAAACCCTTGACCAATTTCGGTAAAGATGAGGCGACAAAAAAAGATTTCTGTCATTTTAAATGAACAGAGTCTGCCTTGGAACTCTCTTTCTCACTTCTTTCTCCCTCTTCTTTTTTCTTTGCCTCCAAGATTGTATGTCTTGTATTTCTTCTTCTTTATGCTTCTTGCCTCTGCTGATAATTAAACAGCAACAGCAACTGGTTTTTTCCTGGTGCCATTGATTTGGTTCTTGCGCCCGGCTCGTTTGCCGCTTTTTGTGTGTTTCACTCATAATTGTTTTTAATTTTCAAAAACAAATAAATGTCGCTCGAACGAAGCAAACATAAATTACATTTTAATTAATTAATTGCCAACGGCCACCAAAGCAAATACCAACAACACCAACGGCAACAGCAGACACAGCAACGGTAAAAGAACAATATTGGTTGGCCATCTCTGTCTCGCCTCTGTAATTGAGGTCAAATGCGCGTAGTATCAACTGCAGCAGCAGCCAGCCACTGAGCGAGACGGTGCGATGGGGGCAAGTGCGAGGGCGAGAGAGAAAGCTCAATAACCCCAAACGCAAAGTTGTTGCTCGAGTTTTGTTTTGCCGTTTCTTTATTTCGATGATTACAACACGCACATGTGTATGTGTGTGTATCGATATGCAGTTTAAAAAAAACATTCAATTGAAGGTTAAATCACTTGAGAGCCTTAACTAAATATTTAATCATTTAATTATGACCGGCGGTGCGGTATCGATATCGGTGCATGGAAAGATAGTATGTGTAGAACCTGAAACTCTGTCAAAGCAAATGTTTGCGCAGTTGGTTCGGATGCGATTTAGTCTGTGTATCGTGACAGTGTAACCTCTGCCCAAAACGGATTGCTTGTTGTTTTAATAATATAATTTATTAGTTTGACAATAACTTTTATAACATTTAACAGTGCTATGTTAGGCATACAGCTGTCGCGCTTATGTATGGCGGCATGGGCATGAGTCACGCACTCACACCCGCTGTGACTATCTCTCCCTCTCCCGCTTTCACTCATTTAAGAAATCCCACAGTTGCGACTGCGCTCAAAAAAACCCATTGAGATCGCTAGAGCTTCTCTTTGCCGGCTTAAGTTCATTTTACCTATTTCGCTTCTTGTGCTTGTTCTTGTCGTGCATGTGTGCGTGTGTGTTTGACAGGTGCGTTTTGTTTGTGAAACAAGTACATATGCTTGCGATAGTTTCGGCCTCTGACGCATGAACAAGCGCTCGCTCATTCTCACTTGCTCGCTGCCGCTCATTATCAGTTCTCCTTCTCCCCTGCAGCGCGACCAAAAGGAGCTACAAACAGTAATTACATACTTATACAAAATGCTCATTTGCCGCATTTTCATTTTCACACGCTCACAAGTGTTTTTAGCGCGCTCTCATTGAGCGGTTCTTTCACTATCTTCCACTCCTTCCACTTCCACTCATCTCCATTGGTTTTGCATTCTCGCTCTCTTCGCTTTTGAGAGAGCCCATTCGGCAGCCTTCGGCTCAGTTCGGGTTTTGAAGAAACCTATAAATACAAGTGCAAGCGACTCATTCGGGAAAAAAAATTTTAAAGATACTTTTCATTAAACTAAAAAAGGTTGTAAACACATTTTAAAAACTCACGCGTTCCGCGATCGTTTACGTTTATCTCTACTCTAAATATTTTGGAATAATCAACTTAATCAAGTTACAGTGTGATATTAGTGAAATAAGAGTAACAAACAGAATTCTATAGTTTGAGCAAAAAAAAAAACCGATCGCTATCGTATTTTTGCAACTGGCTATCTCCGTCTCGCTCGCTCGCGCACCGAGAATTCGTGGTGTGTTTTTCGTTGTTGTTCGTTTCTTAATCAGTTTATCGCTGTGACGTTGAATAATAATTTGTGTTTGCTCCAGTTTCCTTTGGAACTAAAATTGGATTTTTTCTTTGACTGCAGCCACGTTTTTTGCTCCCTGTTGCGCTTTGTTTACGTGCGGATGTGTGTGAAAAGAGAAGAATAAATAAAAAAAAAAATAAATGTGACTGTCAAACTGTTATTCCTTACACTTCTTATCTTATTCAACTGGAATATTATATGTGTATTTTGTATACATATTCCGGCCCCATATCCCCCGCCTTGCTCTCGCTCAGCTGTGTGTGTGTATCTTTTGGTTTTCCAGTCAGCTGTCCGTGCTTTATGCTTCCATCTTCTGCACAACTTTAACGAGTTTAGTTTCCTTTCCTGCTGTTTTAAGCACTATTCTTGGCTCGCTCGCACTTTTTCTCTTTTGCCTGCACTTTTTGTTTATTGTTGCTGCTGCTGCTGTTGCCGCCGCTGTTGCCTTTGTTGCTTTAGTTTGTACACCGGCAACATAAACTGGTTTTTCGAGTTATTTATGACTTTTTTCCACAATTTATTTTGCCTGCCTTTTCGGTATCTGTATCTCATACTCTCTCTTTCTCTGTCTCTCTTGTGCTGCGCTCTTTGCTTCTCTGTTGGTTTCTGCCTCTCTCTCTCTCTCGCACTCCCACTCCTTTGTCTCTTCAGACTTTTGACCTGCAAAAGAAAAGTAAATGAGTTAAAAAAATCTTTATAAAAAACCAGCGCTTAAAAGCCTTGGGTGTGCGATCTTTGGCTTTGGCTTTAATTTCGTAATGTGGCGAAAGTTGAGCGGCTTTTTATTGGATATATTGCAACATATTTTCTGATGTATCAGAAGCTTCTCTTTCGCTCTGTTTCTCGCACACACACTAAAACAAAACGTAGCGGAAATGACAAATTAAAATCATTTTCCACAACTCCAATTGGCATACCATGAAATGCACAAAGAGCAAACACAAAAACGTACAGAAAATAATAATCCATTGTGCACTGTGTGTAAATCAAAAAGAAAAAAATAAAATAATGCCCGAAAAATGTGAAAAAGTGTAAAATATTGTATAAAAAAACCAAATATGAAATAAAAATTTAATTCTTATTTATTTTCCGCCAAGCTCCTGATGTGCCAATATCTGTGCTAAAACGTGTGCAAAATACCAAAAAGAATTTAAGTGCAACTTAACTCAACTTCAACAACAACTGAAAATACAACAAAAACAGCAACAAACGAGTGAACGGCCGAAAGAGTCGACAACAGCTGCTCGGTCACAGTTTGACAGCCACTAACTGAGGGCTGCGCTGTCGCTGCTGTGATCCCCCGCGACGCTTTTCTTCACTCCAATTTCCATGCATGCGGCCCATTCGCCATCTCGCTTGCACTGAAAGCACCGTTAATCGGAGTCTGCCGGGTTCGTTTTATTTTATTATTTATTTTTTGTTGGCGTTTCCCTTATTTTCCTAGCATTTGTCCACTTATGTTAAACACATGTTAGTGCCAACACAGTTTCAAATAGCAGAAGGTGAAGAAGAGGAAGAGAAAGGGTTGTGGGAAAATAAATTCATATCCGTTTTCAGTGTGACCAGGTGGGGGAATAAGAATTTAAAATAAAATATATAATAAAAATATTTTTTTTTATTTCCTTTAAAATTCTTAATTCTAGTTTTCCTTGGGACCCACAACTACGGTTACTAGGGAGAGAAGTCAACCGTGACTAAGCAGAACCAATATTTAATAATAATAATTGCTTTAGTAACTAGGCAGTTTAGCTTCCTTATTTACACACTTTTTATTTGCTAAATATTTAGAGCGGATAACGTTATACTGATTTAACCTTGAAGTTAATTTATACATAATATAGTGTAGTTTTTATTTTAATTTGTGCATCTAGTTAAGTAAGCAAGCATTCAGCAACACCATTAACTCGCTTCACCGGAAAATTCTAGGGATAAAAGGTCTGCAGAATTCCTATTAAACATACCTGATTATCTGATGGCATTAAATTAGAGATTCAGTGAGATTTGTAATATTAAAGCAGGCCCAATGTTGTTGACTTCCGCTTCGAACTGTGTAATTTTATCTGTGACTATTGACGGAATCGAATTCACCCGGCCTTCTGGCTGACACATGCCCATTAAAGATAAATGGGAAAGAAGCGTGATTGCTCAAATTGCATTGGCCGCGACATTGAACTCGGCCAGAAGCTGCAAACCTGGCAGCTGAAAAAAAGCGATGAGTGAAGAAGAGTGGAGACATCTTCAGTTGGCAAGCGCAATGCAAACGCACGTGCTATTTTTCAATGTCGTAGATAATTCAATTCAATTCATTATTGGACGCCCACCCACCCAACGCCCATTCAAGGTGGAACATAGAAAGGAAGGAATTGAGCGGAAATTACGCAAATATGAGGGCACCGAATGAAAGAGCAGGTGGTGCAACCTGGCCGGGTGAAGGAGACCTAGTTGGATTCGGGGTCACTTTTACCCGGTCTGAACGTGCCAAAAGGTTGAGCCATGCAGGAAGAAAGCACTAGAAAGCAAATTACCGACAATTTTACAGGCACACAAACAACTAACCTGCTGAACAGCTGCGGCCACAATAATAGCCTAGGCTGTGTTCAGAATGCAATTTATTATTTTTAATAGCGTATACAACAAAAGGGTTCGATGCCATTTTAATATTCAGTAAAATCATACTTTCAGTAGGTGTAACTTTTTAGATTAATTGCTAACTTTAGGGAGTTCCCCTTATGTAGAGATTTATACCATTAATATATTTACATATTTTGGGTATTTATTTTATTACGACTTGCTTCAGCTTTTGCTCCCTTCAAATATAAACCAATAAAAGCATATTCAGCTAAATATAAATAAATCTGTCCAATCGAAGTTGTATTTAGATTTGCAGATCTCCTAGATTGTTGGTAGTTTTATGCTGTTTCACATCTACTTACATATATTGATAGTAGTTTGGCATCTGACCTCTGTGGAGCCCGTTTGCATAGCTTTTGGTTTTTGCACGTGTCAGAGCTGGGAGGCTAAACTAATTAAAGCCTCCATCGCAAACAGGATCTGCGGGGCGACGGGCAACGTTGCACATTCAATGTTAATCTAACATGCAAAGGTCAATCGGCCATTGAGGCACCCCCATACAGATACATACATACCTAGACTTACTCGGACACACAGATACAACACACTACTCTCATTGTGCACTTTTCAGTTGGAGGCTGTGTGCCGTTGATAGACTACGTCGTCAATGGAACTGTTGCTGTTGTTGTTCTTATTGTTGTTCCTGCCGTCTAGGTGACGTGCAAGCCCAGCCCCAAGCCTGGCTTCTGCACAGTGGGGTAAATATGGGTGTCACCCAAAGCCCCATTCACACTTTTCGAAATGCGTAAAACGCTTTCGTTTGCCAGCTTTTTAGCAAACTATTTCTGCAAATTACTTTATTAAATACACCAACACATATTTACGATAATCTCATTAGCAAACCTATTATAATTGGCTTTACAGTATAATTAATTTTAAAACGATCATCAAATATTGTTCGCATTTAGAGTAATATTTTTGATATATTTCTATCAGCATTGAACATTTTGTTTTTCTTAATTTGATTAACATTCTCCATAATATTTGGGTAACTATGTCGATGTAAGTTTAATTTAAATTTATTTGTTTTCTAAGAAACACAAGCAGTTATTCTAACACAAAAGTCACTCTAATTAAATGAAAATATAAATTTCTTTGATTTTGTCCACTGTGCAAAATCCAGTGGCGCTTGCTTTCCTCTCACTCTCCTTGATAGGCTGCGGTTGCTGCATTCTCTTCTCTTTCCTGCCGTCCTTCATCCATGCCATTCTGCAGTCGCCCGCCTTCCTTTCTCCTTTCTTCTGTCTTACACTTGCCACTCGTCTCGTTCATTTCGACTCGCTATTGTCTGACGTCGCTGCTAATCAAGGCGCGCTTATCTAGCCAACTTGTTAAGTGAGTGTATGTGTGTTCGTTCTCGAGTGGCTTGTCTGTGTGCAAGGCTTTTCCTCTCTCTCTCGCCCTGCTTATCAGTGCTGATAGGTCAGTTGGAGTGTGTGAGTGTGTTCATTTATGTTATGCGAATCAAAATGCTGCGATTGTAGTTGCTGTTGTTTTTGTACTCTATGTATGTAAATAGCTTCGCCTTTCAAAACGTCAAAATGCCATTGAAATTGGATGCGTTACGTTACGTTCCGCTACGTTACGTTACGTTGTTGAGTTGTGACAGCAATTTGATTACAGTTACAAGCTACAAGCAAAGCGCATATCTTAGCATCTTTAGATTAGAAAATAATAAAATCCAATATACTGCCAGGAATACGAGAATTTCGAATAGCTAGAAAATCGGTATGGGTCTTGTAAATTTGTTCAAACAATTGGATTATCCAATTCTAAAAAAAAAGTAGGGAATACCTCTGGATGGGATTTTGAATGAGATTGATATTTTTAATATCCATTGAAATGTAACACGAAGAGTATTCTCTCTTCTGTTATACAAAATGATTTTTTTACGTTATTTCAATTGATATGCATAATTGAAATTCAATTGCTTGTGTTGGCAATTATAATGAAATTGTTTGTTTCTATAAATAGCAGTTACAGAAACAACAAATCAATTGCGAGCCATTGACAAGGAGGGAGGGCATAGAGTCAAGAAAGATGGGGAATAAGGGGGAAACCAGAGGCGAAAACAAGTGCTGCATAACGTCACACAAATCTCTAGCTGATAAGCGAAGTGCCCACATTGGAACACACACACTTACTTAACGCAACGATTTTCTTTATCACATTGGTTTGCCGTTCTTTTTCTCATTTTCATTTGTTTATTTCTCTGTGATATTTGGCCATGCCGCTTATGTAATTTTCCAAAAATGATTGGTGATTACTTTGTGGGTTTTTCTGGGGCTTCTTTAATGAGCTGTTTTGTTTTCCCCCGGGACTTAATTGAATTTTGGCGAATTAGTCACCGTTTTTCACTGTGCACTGTCTCACCTTAGCTTCTAATCAATACTCTATTAAATTATGTGAATTTCCTATGCGGTTTATCTGGCTTTCTACTTTACTTTATCTTATATTTTCTGTTTTTTAGGGTTGTCCGATATTAATTCATACATGTGAAGTGAAAATATCAATCTTGATTAGTTTAAATAATAACATTAACTAAACTGATTAAAATTAAACATGATATAAAAATATGTTATGTAAGAAATACTGTGATATTTTTCAATTATATGACATTTTGATATTTGGGGCTGACAACCCTGGCTAATGTTGTGATATTGTGGCTTTGACAAATTCTAATTGGGATTTTCCGCTGTTTGCGGTTTCTGCTGTTGTCGTCATCAGCGCAGGTTCTCTTTTCTGCTCTCTATTCTACAGCCCCCATTCAGCATTGCCCCATTCCCTTCCCTTTCCATCACTCTTGTCGCTATTCTTTGAGTCGGATTTGTGTTCAATTTACACTTGATTTATTTATGAGCCATACATACACACACTCAGAAATATAGATACAGGTGCAGATAAGAATGTGTTTGCCGGAGTATATGTATGTGAGTGTGTGCATAATTTTATTTTTAGCGCCTGGCTTATTTTTAATTATCGATTTTGTTTTTCTCTTTGCCCAAAACACGTATCAGGTGAAAAAAAATTCAAAATATGTTTGGGCTTTCTTTCTTTGTTTTAGCATTTCACTTTCATCGAAACGGGTTTCTTGTCTGGCGCTCTTTTTTTTAGCCTGTTGTTTTTATTAATTAGCATTAGGTTTGGCAACAAGTGTTAATTGGCTTTTTTACGAAAGTTAGGTAAGGCAATATAGCCGGTGGTTAAAATAACATCCTGTCTGTGTAATATAATATTGGGGATAATTTTGCTCCAGAAGGTGTTTAAAATAATAAATGTATTTATTATTTAAAATAATACAATAAAACCTCATATTAAACATAAATACTGATTTACTAAAGCAATAAATACAAATACATATTTTATCCTCCTATAAAATATTCTTTATGCTTTTGAGCTGTGCTTATTAACGCATGATGTCCAGGAAACAGCCCCAGCTGCTGCCATTTTCTCACATTTAATTCATGAAAAAAAAGAAACATAACAAAATTAAGAACAACCCGAAGCGACAACTTGGGGAACCCGTTTTCAGACCAGGCCACAGGCTGTAGAAAGCAAAGAGAACGACCCCAAAAAAATAAAAATAAGAAGAAAAACATTACGGAGACACACCAGCGAAGAGGTAAAAACTGTTTTAAATGGGGAGCCGCCAGATATATACCGAAGAAGTGGAGACAAACGATCGATCTTTGGACATTCAGGCGTTTATACGTTAATACTCGTCCATATGTACACATGAATGTGGTGTGGCGGTGAGAGTATGAACCAGTTTTACCCGCAGGATATTAAGCCATAAAACAGTCAAAGCAATAACAAGAAAGACATGAAAAATAGAAATGTCGAGCCATTGGATACCCTAGAAAAGCCGGTGTGCAAAATATACCAGTCTCATTCGCTTATGATTAATGCGAGTTTGTTGATTATCGTTGAACGGGTATACTGAACTTTTTAGTGCACTTTGGTCTGCACTTTGTTTATATTTTGAATTTTAAGATCAATTTACTTTACTTTTGGTTTTAACTTATTTATTTGTTGTTCTTTTATAGGGATCATTTTTTTAACATAGTTTTCCTACCCTCTCGTATACAGTCTTTTAGGCGAACCCTATGTCTCTATTGAACCGCAAAAGGTTAAGAAACTTTTTGGCAGATTTTTAAATATTCATCTTAAAATATAGCCTTATAGGGCATCTTTCTAGGGTATTTGAGGCAATTGAATTCGCCTCTACGGGTCCAGTGGCTCTGTTAAGTGGTCAACATAAAAAAGGGGGGAATGTGGTGACGAGGGCAAAGAAGGAACTTGTAATCGAAGTCTCGAACTCGAACTCGAACTTGTTTCTGCCTCATTTCGCGCCGTCCCTCTCGGTTTGCCTCTCTGCCCACAGCAATTTACTCTTTAATTGTTATCGGCGGTTTTTACTCTGTGCTATTTATTTTTTTTTTTAACAGCCGCGCTTAACGGTACAATTATCGGTTGTATTGTATGAGTGTGTATGTGTGTGAGTGTGCCTGGCCAAGAAACTTGTGGGCAGATAAGATTTTCCGACTCCCGTTCGCAGCTGGCTGACTGATATTAGATGAAAGTACGAGCTTGAGCACGAGTGGGAATAACCAATAATTTCCTGTTAATGGTCTGGGCGGTTACCGGGGTTTCCAGCTTTGGCTTCTTCATTTCATCTCAGATAACCACTACAAAACTGCATGTGCAACAAATCTAATAGTGTAATTTGAGGTATTTGCTGTTGTATATGATCACTGATTCGAGGCATTAGCCTAAAGATCGGCTGTCGTTACCCTTACTTTGGCTAAGAACGTATTTGGTTGGTTTTTGAATACAATTCTTGAGTTACCCAGAAAATAGATACGATTGATAAAGTATACCTAATTCCAAAATAAGTTGCTGAACAAATCAAACTATGACCTGGAATAGGTTTATCTTCTACCTTCAGTTTATAAAGCTTAAAAGTGTAAAATTCGATAAAAGTTAAAAGAATCTTATTAACAAATGCATTTAAAATAAATAAGGGATAAAATGTTTGAGACCCTAGACTGCATTTGTACTCCTATCTTGATCCAAATAATAACCAAATCCGTGCAGATTACTTTATAAACACAACGGAATCCACTCGACTTTAGTTAGAAAGCCCTTAGACTCTACCTTCAGCAAGTTGATAAGCTATCTTTATTTTCGTTTACATTGTCTTATTTGCCTTATTTAGTGGACTTATTCCCGTTCCTTTTATGGTGCCTGACTCATTTTCGTTACATTATCTTTAATCCGAAGGGAGAAAAGCGCAGAGAAGTCATAACTTAACCCTTAACCCAATTAAGCAACGATTAAGGGCTGGAATTCCGAATACCAGAAAGTGGCATTGAACTAAATTTTGCAACTGCGAAAAGCATGGGAAAATTAAAGATCTTGCACAGTGGCCACACCCATCACGAACTGCAACAAAGCAAAACCTTTTGTCTTAATCAAACATATTTCCCTTGTCTGGCCATGAGTCACTCCACTCGAAGCTCGAAGCACTCCGCTTGGCTCTCCACTCTCGACTCCCGGCTCTCGAGTCGGACTCCCCGCGAATGGTTACGCCTGGGCGAGCTGTGTCGACATGTGGCGGCCATAACCACCAGCCAGCCAGTCAGTTCTCTATTCCATAGCTTTGTAAACAAAAAGTCACCTGGCCTACGAATCGATTCTTCGTTGTATTGGCCACTTGAAAATGCAAAGAGTTTCTGTGTCATTGTCCTGGTCTTGGCTTTTTATAACTATTTTTCTACCTATTTATAACTACATGCTCATTGTCGGGTGGAAACACGCCATGACAGTTTCTATTTTGGTCGGGTTTTTGAACTTCACTTCGACTTTAGTTTTAATATAGTTCAATCTAGTTTGCTCGGGACTTCAGTCTCCCAAAATTAAATGTTGCGCAAATATTTATCCCTACCAAACAATATTAAGGGTGACGAGTACGTATTGGTAGGGAACTGAAGGCACAATTTTACTAAAAAGGTAGAAACCGAAAGTGCAACAAGAATTCTTCTTGAAGCCTATCACAATTTTAGTACATTTTTGTTTTGTTTACTTTTGTTGACTGACGTTTAAAGCTGCGAGTTCTTGGATTACAATTTCTTATTAGCTTGGGCTTTTACGTACTGGAGTTCTAGCTCTCACCTATTCCCAGACCCATTCTGATCCCAAAACCCTCAACTGCCTACTTTATTGTTACTTACTAATCGATTTCCGTTCTCAATTTCTTTTTCATTGCAGTGGCGGTGGCCCCCAAACGACAACTGCCGGTCCATCCGCTGGTAATGTGGCTAATGCCACCACAGCCCTAGCCGGTGGTAAGAGCTCAAGCAATAACATGTATTCCACCCGCCAATCTGTAAGCACCACAACCGGTGTACTTATGGTCGGACCAAATTTTCGTGTCGGTAAAAAAATTGGCTGTGGTAACTTTGGCGAATTGCGTTTAGGTAAGTAACAACAACAATAATAACTATAAATAATAATAAATATTCGAGTAAAAGGACTCACTACTCAGTATTTAATCGATAATTCCATTTCTCTGTTGTCATCTTCATCAGTGTTTTTTAAGAGCGATCGTTTAGTGTTGGTAGAATAGAAAGCAATTTCACTTCAGTTTACTTTTGCTTTTCTAATTTTGTTTTTTTTTTTTATATTCAATAGATTTAAAATGGAAACTTTTTACATTTTAAACATTTCTCTACTTAATTGAAAACATTCAAAGGTTAATTAATAAAAATGTGTTCACTTCTCAGGGTAATTTTCGCTTATTTTGAATCCTCCCCTCTGTTCAATCTGTCAAAATAACTGTAAATAAATGGTAAATTATGTTTACAATTCAAAGACAGACTTTATAATGCCCGCTATAGTCCCCTTTTCCTATTTCCTTCCCCATTTTCGCCTGTTGGCATGCAAATAATGTGCTCGGGCTTTTCTTCATTTATTTTTCGGGTAGCCATTCTGGTTGGCCACTTCCTTTCGGCGGGCATTCCTTTCCAGGTTTGTTAGCCACAATGGGAACAGGGCTCCCCTTGCTCTGTCTCCTCTGTCGCCCCTCGAGTTCCTTTCATTTATTTTTACTTACGAGAGTGCACAATACAACAAAATGCCATACCATTCCGCCATCTGTTTTCTTGGCGGCGTCGTCGTTGTCGTCACTTTTGCTTTGTTTGCTAAATGCGCTTTTATAAAGTTGTTTCATACCGGCCCCGCCCCCTTCCGACTGTTGTTTTTTTATTTGTTGTTGTAATTTTTTCATTTATTTTTATTTTTTTGGGCCTGCCACTTCCTTTTGTGCATTTGTTGTCACATTGCCAACAGGTAGCAGTACTGAGTAGCTAATTTTCAGTGAGCTCAGTCAGTGCAGCACAAACTGTACACCGAGACAAAAGTTACTTGAAAATAATATAATAATATAGAAATATTTTTAGTATTTAATATTTTCTAAATATTAATACTTTTATAGGAAATACATGAGAATATTTGTAAAAAAACAACAATTTTTTAAACTTTGATCGTTTATCTCTAAGTTTGAACTCTCTCTCTGCCTGGCTAAGCCGTGATTTTTCTTTGTTCCACCTCAACATCTCGATATTTATTCTCTCTCGATTTGTTTGTATTTTATTTTTGTTTTGTTTGTATTATTTCGTGCGGTTTTGCATGATTCATTCAACCAACGCGTGTTGGTAAATAAAAAAAAATCACACTGAAAAGTTGCATTTAATTGGCTTTCTTGATTTTTTTTTAACTAATTAAGTTAATGCGATCTCCTCAATATTATTAGCGTCAATGTTGCAATAGAATTTGTTATTGTGACGTAGTAACAAAACATTATTTCTCTTGCTTATGATATCATTTTTATTAATTGTGGTCTATAAATACAATTGGCCAAGTGTGTGTTTGTTGATTCTTTGCTTTTGTTATTAAATCAGATTAGTGCCGACGTTGAGATAAAAGCAAACTATTTGGCATTTTCACTTTTGCTTGTTGCTCTTTCTTAAAATGCAATCAAAATGACATAATTTTTGTGTTTTTGCCTCAAAGCAGAACCATTTCCACTTTTAAAAGAAATAATTTATTAGAAAAAGAGAGAAAGAGAGAGAATCGGTTGGGAAGGCAGAACATTGACCAACCTAAATACTTTTACGCCTTTTTTCTTCGCTCATTTTTATGGGCGCTTTGCGTGGGCGTTTCTCGTTTAATTTTGGGAATTTCTGTTTTATTTTTGCTTAGCGCAGCCCAGCACGCCCTTTAAAAAGTTGTGCTCTTTCGGAACCTCAATTTTGTTGAGTTTCTTTGAGCTCCCTTATTGTTTTCAGCAGAACTTGTTGTTTTTTTTTTACCGTATTTTTACTGTGATTAATATTGTATATTGCGTTAGGTCACGGTATTGCAGGTGATTTGGTCATCGTTTTTAGTGCCGGGGTTTCCCTCTTGGCGGAATTGTATCGCTCTGATCAATATTCAGAACTGGTTCTCCAAGTTAACATTTTAGGAAGTAACGCTAGTTGAGGCTGATTCTTTTCATGAAACAATTTGAATTTTAAATGGTATTTGCTGCCGACACTTTAAATGGAAATTGTTAAAGGCTTCCGACTGCCCAGCAATTAAACAAGGCGTCAATGCTGCACAATTTTGCATGTGTAGACTAAAATTGTGAAGAGCGAGTAATTATTGTTAATTTGGCAGTTTTTGGTTTTGTGTCTGTGTATTTCGCTTAGCTTCTTGTTTTTATAGCAGCATCGTAATGCTGCATCGTTCTAAGAAAACGCTTTCGAGGGGGCAATTAAGGGGCGTGGTCGCATAGGGCGTTGCTTGCGGTCTTTCTGCATGTAATCAAAGTCATGAGGTGCCTGTGCCTCGGTGTGTCTGTGTGTGTGTGTGTGGGAGTGTATCTGTTGTGCTTGTGATGACTCTATCAGCGCTCTAATGTTGTGTCTGTTGATAAGCAACGTCTGTATCATACAACCACCCACCCAACCCATACACGGACACAATCACACCGAACGTTCATTCACTGGGTGAGTTCGCTCACCGCCGCCTCTCCCATGACATAATTTCGCACATGAGCGAACCGCTCATCGCTGTCACATTCCCTCGACTTCTGTCTGCTGCGTCTTTGTATGCGTCGCGTTGTCCCATCAAAAATGCAATTCTCAAATTATGTACATACAACCTTGTTCTCAATTCTACTTCCGAAAGATTTGCTCGAGCTCCAAGCTTTTAATCTAGTTAGGAATGAATATAATTGGATATTTTAAAATTCCAGGTTCAATATGATAAATTAAAGCCTCTTTAAAGTTCTAATTGCTGGAAATTTTCAACATCCTTTTAAAAGTAAAGACAACATTAAGAGATTATTAATAACTATGTTTTTGTATCAAAAATTATTGTTAGGCAAACTATTGTAACACCTGAAATAGAAAATGTAGATTTTTAATAAATTTTATTTGCGTATAAAAGTATGCCACAAACCTCAAAAATAATCCAAATATTTATTTATTAAAAAAATATAGTTGTTTAAATTTAAATAAACCGGCAAATTAAATGGAGGTGTTGAGAATAAGGGGCGTGTGTTCTTAGCCAAGTTCTCACCCACTTTCTTCTTATTCCCATTTGGCTAGGTCGTCGCATGTGTTGCTTTGGTGGTGTTGGTGGTGGAGGTGGGCGTGTTGGGCGTGGCACAGCCGAGAACAGTAGTGCGGCAGGTAAAGGCGTCGAATGCATGCAAATCGCGATAGTCTTGAGCATGAAAACACCTGTGCGTGCCAGTGTCTGTCTCTCCTTCTCTTAATGGACGTTTATTTTGACATTGCAGATTAAATTTGGATTGAATTTGAATTGTTCTCCAATTAAGTTGATCGCCTTTTCTCACTAATCTGTATTTATCTTTTTCTTTTTTGCAGGCAAAAATCTTTACAACAATGAACATGTAGCAATAAAAATGGAGCCTATGAAGTCAAAGGCTCCGCAACTACACTTAGAGTATAGGTTTTATAAACTATTAGGATCACATGGTATGTAAACAATCGATATATTTGAAACTATTAAACCCCTCTCTCTACAATCCAACCCTTAACTTTTCCAACGCTGTCGTCCCCTCTTAACACTAACTGATAATTCACTGACAATTACTAATAATAGACTTCCAGATAGTTCTGATTAAGTTCAGATTGTGCGAGGATAATCCCTGATTCAAATCTTCTTCAGTCCTTCACTCACTCTCTGTAACTCTCTCTTTAGCCCCCAAACCTAATTTCTTACTAACCAAAAACCTACTGAAAAGTAAAAAGTTTTGCACCGTTACCACCACTTGATTAGTTCCATACGTAAACGAATGTATTATTTTCCAACAACACTTTTTGGTACCTCAGCAGCGTACAAACGCACTGAGAGGAATGAATACGACGAAAAGAAAAACATGAATAGATTTTCTCAAGCATATTTTCGGAGGTCGGTCGGTGCGTGAAGTGAAATTTGAAAACAAAATGAATAAATAAAAATAAAAACAAAAATCTGTATAAACACCACTCTTGTATATTGTACGTCTGCAGAGGAGCGGCTGTTATACTGTTATACCTGCCAATGTAAAAACAGCTCGAATATCACTTTACCGCTAAATCTCTAATCATTTTTCTATATATATATATATGTATGTATATATATAAACCGATTTCTGAACTATTCCTACCTTACAACTTTTAGTTAAATATATATATATTTTTTTTTGTTTTTTTGTATCATATTTTTTAAAGCTTTCTATTGCATTTTCTTATTTGTTGGTTTTATAAATATATTGCTCTCTGTTCCTCCATATTTCATCAACTGCTACAACAACGATAACTACAACACCAAATACAAAAAACAACAAATGTTTGCAATGAATTTTTGAAAACCAAAACCTTTGAATTGAAACTTAAACCCAAATCCGATCATCATGCGCTGCTCTCTGTCTATCTACATATATATATGTATGTATCTCTTCCCGTGCCTGCTGCAATCAACCACAACAATCAACCAAATCCGAAAACCGAAAACCAACTTTTGAAACTAAACTGAATTGAACCGACAAACCTACAAACAACCGATCAACCGTTGCATAATGCATTGTGATGACATGTCGCCTATAATAATGATCCAACCCCTCAATCACCAACCCCCATCATTATTTTGGACTTACAATCGGCAACGAAATCGAAATCGGAATCGGAAATGCGACATCGAAATCAATATCATTATTATCGAAATGAAGCCGATAACGCCCCAGATGGCATACCACGCATTTATCATTTGGGCACTTGCGGTGGCCGTTATAATGCCATGGTTTTAGAGTTATTGGGATTATCATTAGAAGATCTCTTCAATATTTGCGCCCGTAAATTTTCACTTAAGACTGTATTGATGATAGCGAAACAACTTGTAAGTGTGGCATCCTCTTCGGTATTGGAAAACTTTTATTTCTCGAACCAAAAGTGTCTCAACGGCTAAAAGCTAGGTTTCTTATTGTTTTCCTAATTTAATTTGATTTACCAAAAAAACTGTTCCAAAACTCTTAGCAATCACGCAATGAACGTTAGTCAAGTTTTTAGTTTAATGTAGATATATTGAAAATGTTATTTGTAGATGTAATGAATAAAGTCGGCATACTGTTTTTTTTTTTTCGTCCTTTGGTTGTAGCTTCCAAGAAAGAAATTTTCTAACCACAAAAGCAAATCCCCAAAAGCATGTAAACAAAGCGTCGTAATAGAACTTTATATAAGGCATACAAATTAAATTATTCCTTGTACATAATACCGATAGCAATACTTTCCGTCTATATTGTACTTGAAACAACTGCAACAAAGCATTTTATATAACAGTTTCGTTGTTATACTTACCCATTCTTCAGTTGACGTTCTCTACTTCACTTTTGTTTCCTTTTATCAAACTTACTTTTCTTTTGAATACGCTCTCCCTTTACTTTTGACAAATCAAGTATACAATGTATATAACTTAACAAAAAATATACTAACACAGTACGAAGAGATCTATCAAACTCGTTTTCTGAAATTTTTGAAAACCCTACAAACTGTTATACACACTACACACATAACAACAAAAGACAACCAACTACTTTAGCTTTAAGCCTATCTGTAAGCACACACACAAAAAACTGTTATACACGAAGGCGGCTCCTGCCACAATTTCCACTAGTTAGGAGGTCCATAATAGAGGTTCGGAGGAGGAGGATGAGTTGGTAGCTGAGTTCCCGTCTCCAGTTTGGTCGTCCAGCAGGCTTTTCTTTGTGTATATGCTTCGAGAATCTCTATTTTTGTTGTTCTTGTTGTGTTTAGCACAGTTACCCAATTATGTATTTATATTTTCGCTCGCTCTCTCTCAAATGAAAGGTGGTAATATCGTAAGACGCGCTACACTAACCTCCAAACCATGAGATGTATCTCCATCGCTCTCCACACATCACTTTCCCAGTCTGTGTCTCTGTATCTTTCCTCTTCTTGTTCCCAACCCGTCAAAAAAAAAAAAAAGAAATAGAAGTACAGCAAAAGAAAAAAAAAGTTATAGCTAAGACAAAAAAAAAAAAAAGAAACTGAATTTGTTTTCTATTTTGTATCTCTCATCTTTCTTTCTTCTCTCTCTCTCATTTCTCTTTTTATCTCGCGCTCACGAATTTTTGCATAAATACAACAAAAACAACATCAAAAAACGACAAATCGAACAACCAAAAAAACTTTTGTGCGCTGTCCAACACTCGAATAAATAAACACTACTCGCTCGCTTCCTCCAAACAAAATTCCATGTCAACCCAACCAACCACCAACCGATAAACAATCGTCCAATCACTTGAATCTATCAATCGTTCGATCAATCGATAGCAGAGGGTGTACCAGAAGTATATTACTTCGGCCCTTGCGGCAAATACAATGCTCTTGTTATGGAGTTGCTTGGTCCATCACTTGAAGATTTGTTCGATATTTGCGGCAGACGTTTCACTCTGAAGAGCGTACTACTGATAGCTATACAATTAGTAAGTACAACCACTAAAAATCCACCACAAAAACAAAATAAAACAACCAACGCTGCAACAACAACAAAAAATTAAGAAAAAACAACAGAAATATGCAAACAGCTAAGTTTCCTTTAAGCACCCGCATAACTCTGCACATAATCACATCCACAACACTGGTAGCCGAGATCGAAATTAACCAACACTAGCACTAAGACAGAAAACCAAAAACACCTTTTGTTTGTTTGGCTTGTTTGTGGGTTTTGGGGCGTTGTGTGTGTATATGTGTGTGTATTTTTGATCAGGACAGCTTGGTTTAAATTTAGTTTGTACTTTTACTTTATAACTCTAAATTTTTATTTGGATTTTCATTACTAACCAGAAACAATAAGGTCGATGCCGCCTCTCTTTTCTTCTCTCGACTCTCTCCGACTCACTCTATCTCTCATTATTATTGCAGACGCCTGGTTGAGGTTTAATTTATAATTAAGTTTTAAGTTTTAATAGTTTTTTTTTATTTTGTTTAGTTTGCATACATTTTGAGGTGTCACTAAAGTGCTTATTTAGGAAAACTAGTTATTAAACAACTCTACAAATCCAAAAACATAACGTTCATTGTAATGAATATAAATTTGCATGTACACATCAATTTTGTAGTTTAATCTAGAAATTCCTGAGTTTTTTCAATTTTAATTTATCAGCGAAATCAACCTATATCAATAATTGAATAATCGATGCCATCAAACAATATCTACAGTAAAAAACAGCTAGTTGAGACACTACAGAAAAAAAGTGATATCAATATTTCATTTAAAAAGAGCAATCAATACCTGTTTTAATAATAATCCAAGTATTGAATGCTCTGACCAGCAATTAAAGAAACATACTAATACATTTCTTTCTCTTCTCCAACACATTATTAATTATATAAATGTAGCTCCACCGGATCGAATATGTTCATAGTCGGCACTTAATATATAGGGATGTTAAACCAGAGAACTTTCTCATTGGCAGAACGTCAACAAAACGTGAAAAAATTATACATATAATTGGTAAGACTGATAATCATTTAATAATTGAATTAAACTTATCATACTTTTTTTTTTTACTCTTTCAGATTTCGGTTTGGCCAAAGAATACATTGATTTAGATACAAATAGGCATATACCATATCGGGAGCATAAATCCCTAACTGGAACGGCACGTTATATGTCAATCAACACGCATATGGGGCGTGAACAGTCGCGTCGAGACGATCTGGAGGCATTGGGTCATATGTTTATGTACTTCTTAAGAGGTTCACTGCCGTGGCAAGGCCTGAAGGCTGATACACTCAAGGAGAGATATCAAAAAATCGGTGATACGAAACGAGCAACGCCCATTGAGGTGAACTATCTCAATCTATGCCGCAAAATATTCCCATCAAAATGTGGTTAATCCATTTGAATTCTGAACTAATAACATATTTTTCCCACTTCAGGTGCTTTGCGACGGACATCCTGAAGAGTTTGCGACATATTTGCGTTACGTACGGCGGTTAGACTTTTTCGAAACTCCCGATTATGATTTCCTGCGAAGACTGTTTCAAGACTTATTCGATCGTAAGGGATACACCGACGAGGGCGAGTTCGACTGGACAGGGAAGACTATGGTGAGCTTTTATTTCCATCTCCATTAAAACCACACTTTTCTTAAGCACACAGAACACCACATTGACTCTGCCGAATTCTAAATCTTACCCCTAATCTAATTTATAGGAGACATAGATAAGAGCAAGTTCTTAGTTATATAGAGAAATAATATCCGTTCCAGTAAGATATAACCTCGAAGCACTTTGAAATTAACTATCATCATTTAACTCTAAAATCATTTTGAATGATGGGAAGCATCTTTGAGCATGACAAAAGCAAGTCGATTAACAGAGCCACATTACTAGCACCGCCGCCGCCGCCTACAGCGTCTACTAAAACCCTTTGCGAATGATATGTATCAATTAACACAAGGGAATGCAATTAAGTCGTACTATCAGTTGATAGCACGACCTGTGTAACCCATCATTATCATGGCTGGAACATTGTTGTAACGCCACCGGTTGCCATGTTATCGCCGCTGCAGCACAGAAGACGGGCACAGTTAGTTGCAAGTTCCCTTCATGTTGCCCCATGGCATATCCTCTGCTTTTAATGACTTAATATATATTTTTATAACTTGCCCCACACCACCAGCAACAAAGTTAGGTATATCAATTAAAGAGCAAACAAAAAAGCATTAAATCAGTAAAAACCCAAAAATATGAAACGTGTGTCTTTTTAATCATTTACACTTTCTCCTAACGAACCGAACCGATATTGAAGATTTTCTATGATTTGATTTTAAGACAAAGGAACAGCTGGACCAAATGAAGGTCATAAAGAATGCGCCGCCATCGCATTTGGCCAAAAATAAGTCCGACAAGGTATTAAAAGCACAGAGGATATAGAAGTGAATCTAAGCTCTAAATCAGTGTTGCCTAGCCTTGTATGATGCTCGAACGCTCGCTCAGTGTTGGTAAATGCTTATTTTCAGTGTGTAAGCTCGTTGCTTTAGGTGGTTAAGCTAGAGTATGTTAAGCGAGAAATTAATTAAACTAACATAAGCAACCAAAATTGATGCCATTTTTAACAGCACTTCTCTTCTCTCCTTGATCTCTTTTCTCTTTTCTCGGTTGTCAACACCGTTTCATGTGCGTGTAACTCTCTCTGTGTGTGTGTAATAAACAAACTACTGCATCATCTATATATAAAAACATGTGTATCAAAAACAAAAATAAATGCATTCACATCACTACTGACACAAATAGTCAACGCCCGTCGGATCTCTGCAAACTGGCCATGAAGTCATCATTTCACCAAATAAAGATCGTCATAATGTTACGGCTAAGGTAAAGTATACAAAATGCAATGATTTACTAGCACAGTTCGAAAGGGAAAACAATTTGTTACTCTCTCTCTCTATCTCTATATATATATATCACTGACAAACCTAACTTGTTTACGTTTTAATAATGGTTATAAGACAAACAACAGTTATCCTTGTTTCAACTTAGCTTTAGCGAACTTTTTTCTCTTTGGTTACTCAGTTCCTTACTTCTAACATTCGTTCTTAACTGCTCTTCTTTCTCTACTTATTATGCTCAACGCTTTTGTTTTGATCCTACTCTTCTCCCTCATCCACACAAAATATGCTATATAAACCTATACATAGGATGTTTCTTATTTTGATTTTGATGACGATGTTGATAATGAGAATGAGAACGAAGAATATATAATACTTCAGGTTAGACGTTGTAGACTTGAAAAATATCTCTGTACTGGTTAGTGTGAACTAAAATGCTCTTCTACTACTCTCCGCACTCGTACTCTTGAGACTGGTCTTAGGGTAATCGCTAGAATCAAATATAGTCGGGCTCTTTACATTTTGATTTCTTATAATTTCTCTTGCTTCATATAATAGGCTTTTCGAAAAGAACTAGGCTGCACCTGTATCCTCAAGTTGATACTTGTAGGGGCTTAACTAATCTTACCTAGTTCTACAACTGTACAGTGCGCTTGTGAATCAATCGGTAAATGGGAATTGTAGAGATATTTAATATTCTAACTTGATCTGATGATCTGCGCTCCTAAGCCTGCCGTTTGTTGATTTTACTTTTTATTTGTTGTCTGGCTTTAAGTGTCTACCGTATGGATTAAGAGTATGTTTTTGGTTCTATTGTAGCACACCTCCTGACTTGCTTTAGTTTTATTTAGACTCTCTCACACACACACACCCTACTTAAATTAAATACACTCGCATATAATATTAGAGCTGTCTATCTCTTTGTTGTACAGAAATAAACTAAAAAAAAGAAAAACTTTTTAAAATTGAAAATTAATTATTGATAAACTTGCATAAATCCGTTTCCAACAATTGCTCGCTCGCAAACCGAACCGAACTGTACCCAATCGAAAAAAAAAATACAAATCGAAAAAACCAACTGTCCAAATCCTTCACCACCACTTCAACCACCACCACACCACCCGTACCGTACCGCCCAACCACAGACAAATGCCAAAGGAGGTGTTGCTGCGTGGCCTGATGTGCCCAAACCAGGGGCAACACTGGGCAATCTAACGCCAGCCGATCGGCATGGTTCAGTGCAGGTAAGTTTGCTGCGACAACCGGCCAGTGTTGTACAACAGTATTTCTTTTCTTTTCCTTCCGTTTCCGTCTCCATCAGCGTTCCGTTTTATTCTGTTTTGTCGCTCGCTCGCTCGCTCTCTCCCTTGTATTCTCAGTCAGTAATTGTACATATCACATCAGTGAAAATTTGAAAATAAGCTCCAGGCCTACACATGACAAAAATATTACAAAAACCACACATTCGTACTCGCCTCATTTCGTTATTATTGAACTATTGTTCGACTGTGAATTTGTACATAAATGCGTATATATTTATCTCCTATAATTATTACAACGAAACATTATCTATCGCAGACTGTTATATTTTTGGCCTTTTCAATTCTAATGTTTTCACTTGATTTACTCTACATTAGCTCAACAAGGTACTGAACAATATCTCTGCTCCCAGCGTGTGTTATTCCTACTCCTCTCCACTATAGTTTATTCCACATCCGTTCGGTTTGATTTGTTCCTTCTTCAACACGTTTCGTTCGTTCTCTTTTTGGGTATTTCTCCTCGGCTCTCCTCTGATCTTCCTTTTTCATTTTTTGACATAGCGTTTTCCTTCGAAAGTAGTAGCAAGAAGAAGCCGATTAACGATTGAGGATCCATTAAAAAGAACAAAAACTGCATGCATTACAAAGAAGAAACGTAGAATAACTCTATTTTTCTGCACGGTTTCGAATGCATGCATACTCGTGTCCATTAACCAACACTGGTCTAGCCGCAACTGTACTTGACTGCATGCCATACACACGACATATGTACACCACTCTAGAGATGCATGGATCACCTTCAAACAAACACACTGACCAGACCCACTCACACTAATTCAGTCATAGACTAAGTAGAACTGCAAGGATTTTGCGAATTCGGCTCGAGGAACTCCATTTACCATGAAGCGACATCATTGGCATGCGTTTTAAGTCGAAGCGATCGTTTCTGATGTATCGTCGAACCAAATTCGAAACCAAAACCCCAAACTTATTACAGAGATTGCCTGAAGATTCGAGCTCGGATGATGATAGCCCCTTTGATGCTTACTACGAGAAAAGCGACCACGATGACGACCCTAAGAAATAAGACACCAAACCAACCGACCTTCCAACACCACCACTACTCTTCTACTCTACCCAATATAACAGCTTTACCTTCTTAACGAAATTATCCTTCTACCTAACCAAAAGCGGGGTACTTTTCTTTTCTTTTTCGATTTACAACACTAGCGCGAGGTATTTGCGATATTAAGTGTGTGTTCCGAGTCCTCCGAACAATTCGTGTTTCAACATCTATATGTGTGTGTGTGTGTGATCCGTAAGCGAGTCCTGTGTGTTCCAGGCAATCTCTGTACCAGGTTGAGTTAAGGCTTCGACAAGCCTGCAAAGAATCAACTCGTTTGCTAAATGCATTCAAGACCAAAATTATCAAAATTTGTCATACGTCGTAGCCCACTTGGTTTTCATATAGACCTGAAAAAATTTAGTCCTTGTGTATAACAGTTTCGTTCTGTGTAATGTCCAATCAATAGTTTTAGTTGTCTTAAACCGTATTTTAACAGATTGGTTCATTTTTGATTAGTGAAAGGCAAAAGCGTCCAACTATGTTTAATCACTACTTACTCTGCTGTACATGTATATATATATATATCTTTTTCAATATATACATATGTATGTATTCGTACTATATATGTTTAGTGCAAATGTTGAAAGGAAAGTGGAGACCAATAATAATAACTACAATTTCATGCATCGTTCTTCTCTGTTCTGTGTCATCTCGTTTACAGGTTGTGAGTTCGACGAACGGCGAACTAAATCCGGACGATCCCACGGCCGGACACTCAAACACGCCCATCACACAGCAGCCGGAAGTCGAAGTGGTCGATGAAACAAAGTATGTGTTGCTTAAGCGGTCAATTAATCGATATATCGATATGTAGATTAACTGTTAGTCGCGTTACGAACTAATCTATGGAAGTTTGTATATTATAAAGCTTATTTCGATGAAATGGTTTATAGAAATATATAGTTAAAGTCAGGATAACTTGGTATTTATGGCCAAAAATGATTATTTCTTCTATTAATAACAAGTATTTGATTTGTCTAAAAGCAAATAGAGGATTTTTTTTATGTATACTAACAAATATATTTGGATAAAAATATTTACAAAATTATCAGGCAAGTGAGGCATCAAATGAGATCAGCTAAAAAGGGATTTTTAGGGAAACTTTAATACAAAATTAAATGCTTTATTCGATTCCTGGATACTAGTTTGCTATAGAGTTGAATATATTTATTTTTGGGAGGATTTCAGAATAACTACTTCAAAAATAAGATTTAAAAATTCTTTTGAAAGTATAGTCTCAGGTGAAAGGTTGAATATATCGATACATTGATTAACAAGATCCTAAAGATATTTGGTGACTTTTTTGTTGCTTTGTCGTTTTTAATGCGCAACTTCCGTTTTCCGTTCTCTCTTTCTCTCTTTCTCTGACCCGGCCACTGTCCACCCACTCCGTAATCCGTACCCGTACCCGTACCCCTATCCAAATCCGTATCCGTATCCATCTCGTTTCTGTCCCTTGGTTAACTGTCTCCAGTGGTTCCTTATATTCCAGATGTTGTTGTTTCTTTAAACGAAAGAAGAAGAAATCGACGCGCCAGAAATGACTAGACGGTGTACAATGTAGTCCAGAACGCGAGGCAGTCACCCTGCTGCGCGCCACTTCACATTCAAACTCACGGGATAGCGTATTGAATAATCCGAGTCAGGATTATATCCAGCAGGCAACGTCGCAGCACACGTTGCGTTATCCTCCATCCGCGTCGATGCTGACGCCAACACCAACTACAAACACACCGACACTTCCGTTGTAATTTATACAAATATAAAAACACACCCGATACAAAATGCCGACAGCAGCAGCTAAAAAACAAAAACAAAACCTAAAAAAAAAAAAATACAAACAAAAATGAAAAATAAAAACAAAAACACAGAATCCAACAAGAAAACAAAAAGAGAACGGTATACATTAAATACACTAAAAACAGTAAACGAAACAAACAAAATGAAACAATTTTTGATTAATAATTATTGTAATGATTGTATTTTATTATTATTTTTATTATTTACCAATTTTGCGTTTATTATATAAATTATTATAATTATTAATTATATTATTATTAATTAATGCTATTATAAATAAAAAGAAAACAAAATTCAAAAGTAAATCAAAGCGACTAGCAAGCCAGCAAAGAATCACTCACAATCCAGGCAGCTCAGCTCAGCTCCTCCTTGCAAAGGGAAGGGAACCATCAAGGAAGACAGCAGAGAGCTCCCCAGAGAAAAGATCCTATACCTATACCTATACCTATACCAACCAATGCCCCTCAGAAACCAATTGCTCTTAACTGATGGAAACTTAAAGAACACAAAAACACTTAAAGCATATTTATATATAAACATATATATTAAAAAAAAAGAGACGAAAACAAAACTAGTGCAGCATCATTAAATGAGAAGAGAAGGAGGAGTAAAAGATCATATTTATACGCAACCAACAAAAACTTGTAAATTATAAAGAAACGAAAAGAAAGCAAAAATAAACTTCATTTTTGAAAACTATTTAACTAACGATATGTATGCAACTTACGCGTATTACGTATATATCAGAATATATATATATATATACATATATATAATGTCCCTGTATGCCTTCTCCCGTTGTGGCGCACACGGCAGCTGCCCCGCAGGACATGGCTACTCCACCAGCTGCTCCTACCCCGGAATCACCTTGGTTTAGCTATGTTTTGGATGCACTTTTCTAACGCTAATTGTACATATAAATATACAAACAAGACACGCCCACAAGTATTTTGATATATATACACACACGTCTATTGTACTATGTCGGAAGAATCAAAATGTAGAGGTCCCCCGATCCGATCCCTTTGGTAGTCGAATTCGATTTTTTGGAATTTAGTTTTTTGGATCGTTCGTTTCCTAGGTAAAATTTTCGTTTATAATGTGCGTGGTTAGCGGAATATATTTGTTGGGGGAGCTCGCCCGCCGAGTTTCCACACAGATCAATCATTCGATAGGTAAATACTAATGTACTGAGCCATTTCTTTGATATTACGTGATATGAGTACTAAACTAACTAAGGAAGATGCCAGCAGCCACGAGTCCCCCATTTCTTCCTTTCAAATAACAACACACACACACACACATCTCCGACTCTGAACGAATTTGTTTTCCTCTAAACACACTAACCATGAAAAACGTGAAAAGAAAAGCTAAATCAGTAATCAGTATGGGGAAAAAATATATATAACAATAAAAGTATATATATTTTAAACAAATTTTTTATACTTATTACAAATATACATACACCATTAACAAACCAACAGAAAAACCAAAATAGCATTAACTTTACAAAAACAAGGCAAACTTAATGTGTTTTTTGCAATCTTTCTAGCCTAAAAACAAAAAGAAATTACAAAAAGCGAAAAAAAATTCAAAATCTACTTGAATATAACATTGCATATGAAATTAACCCAGATTTCTTGTATAGTTAAATAAAATCATTTGTATTATATATAAAATATTAAAGTTTAGCAAACAAAATACGCTAAATAAATATATAAATATATATTTCTCGGAGAAAAAAAGAGTACGAGCAAAAAATAAAAATAAAAACCGACAAAACCGCACTAGTTTATATTTATATTATATACATAACTAAAGTAAAATATAACAAATTATACATACATAATGTACTTTAAATGTTGATAAACCAAAACAGAAAACGGAACACACAACATAGCGCATGCATTGCATTGATTTATATATTCAAGAAAGGAAATTTACATATTTGCGACCCAGAGAGAACAAAAACAGAGAAAGCGTTTAACGGTTGGCAGAGCAGAGCAAGCGCACGCAGGCCTTTTGCTAATTGCAGGTAAAGCAGTTAACATTGTTAACAGCGGCATAGCAGTTTTAAAACAAAACAAAAATCGAAACAACTTAATTCTATAATAGAGCCGATGTAGGAAGAAAATAAAACAAAGATCATGAAAGGAGGGCGGTGGTATAATATGCAAATCATATTTTCCACTCTTGGTCGAGACGGCGAAACAAATAAAAAAAACATAAATATTGTGTAAAAAATGATTTATTATTAATTTATAAGTATAACAGCAAAAACAAAAAAGGAGAACCACAACAAAAACGATGTAAGAAAAACAAGGAGAGAAACAACCAACAAAAAATATGAAAAGAATAAAAAAACATGAAAAATTGAAACCAAAATAAATGAGAAATTACAAAAAATATGCGTTTAACTCTCATCGAAACTATATTTATTGGCTACTTAAGATTGATGAAAGTTTTTACTTATCTTAAAACATTAATTTAAATTCTGACAGATTTTATGTTTACGTTTTTTAAAGGTTAATAAGCCTGCATATTGATTTGAATATTAAAAATTATAACATTTTTGGCAATTTTTATAATGTAAAATTTTTTATATTTTGAAAAATTGTGTTAATTTTTTTTATATATATTTTCTGATGATTTACTATTATTAAAAAAGAATTTTAGTGGCATTTTTGCCATCTAATGCTTTAAAGAAGACCTGAAACTTTATTTGTTTAAGAAGTATATATTTTTTAATATTTTCAAAATAAATATAAGAGGTTTTCTGGTTCATTATTTATTTCTTTAATATACAAAATTGAAGTTTCTAAAACATTTTAAAACAATGGATAACATTATGCCAGTTATTCAAATATAAAATAAATGCGGAATTCACCAGGTGGTGAAAAAGGTATGTAAAATCTTCCGAATGACATTTTACGCTTGTGAATTTTACACAGGTGAAAGTATACATGTAAGTCTTACATTAGTACATTTTTACACCTATGAACTAATGTATTTTTATTAGTGAACGTTACAATAGTGAATTTCTTCAGAGAATTCTGCACTTTATATCTTAAATAAAGACATGTTGTTCATTAATCTTTTTTAGACTTTTAGACTTTTCATTACTTTAAATTAAAGTAGCTAATTAGTCACTTAAAAGCCTTTCCACCGCCTTTCCGGCGATTGGCAACGCGGGCAAACAGCCAACAGCTGGTCTCCGGCATTTGAAAGCTCCGCACATGCCGGCTGGTCTGGCCAAACAGCCTTTGTTTTCGCGATTTGGCACTAACTACCAACTGCATCCACCGCGGACGTGACTGGCAAGAGGAAACCAGAACCCAGCAAATCCCAGCCGGCGACGTGAGTAGACTTTGCCTTTGTTATTGTTGTCAAGTTATATCCGAGTTCTAGCGTTACACTGGCGATCATACAGGCGGTGAATAATCGTTCGTGCAATCTGGTTTCGTCCAATTAGCAATTAACAAAAGCCCCTGCTGGCGTTGTCGTCGGATGTAGTATAAAAAGCTTGGCCACCCAAGCCAGAGCATTGCAAATTGTTTGTTGTCGCTCAGCGCTGTAGAGAGTTTTTTTATCAGCAGTGCCTCCTTATCGCCTGTCACCCGCTTTCTGTTCCAGATTCCGCGCCCGCTACCGACTTTCCAAATTCCAGTTTCCAGTTGCAGCGCCTTTGTTTCCACCAGAAGTTCAGTGACGCCCCATCCGCCGATCGACCAAGTCGCATCCTCCTCGACATGGGTATTGAAAAGTGAGTACACCGAGGAGACTCCTATCTAGAGGGTGTGTTTTATTTGCTGAGAGGGCTAAGTTAATTTAGCCACGCTTAGCGACAGATTCTAATTCTCACGAGAAAAGCTCCCAGCCTTTCGCCATCTTTTACAGCGGGGGCCAAGCAACTAGGATCCAGAGTTTTTCCAGTTTCTTACGCGTTTTGTAGTTTATAAAAAGGGGCGTAGTGATAACTAATTTCAGAAAAAAAAAAAATGCAAGAATTTAAAATTGTTAAAAAATTATTCTTCTTTAATATCTAAGGCAGTCTTATTATTAACAACATTCTTGCATTAAATATTTTTATAGCAAAATGTACCTAATCTTATCCAAATTTACGTTTAGATTGTGGGATCTCTGAGTTATTTATGCCAGGAGTTCTTTAGTATTTTCTTCGTTTATGTTTATATTTTGACCACAGTTGCTGGCTTCTAAATTGGGCAATTGGTTTATGATTAACACGACCATTTTAAAAGGCTTATCATAATTTTTTATTGCACTTAAAGTTAAGATTATCTCAGCGCCAGCAAAGAAGCAAGGCATGGGCATATTGATATTTTTCATAGGAAGGGATTTCATGAAATATTGTAAATAAATTAGAACAAGGTGTGTTATTTATATTTAATATGTAATTATTTGCGTTTTCATTATGTCGCCTACGACTATTTCATCAGCTCATAAAAACCTTTAGCGACGTGATAAAACGACATTGCAATAACAATCACGTGCCATTTGCTTCTTGTTGACACTAAATTAAATGTTTCTCAATTGAATGTATATTTCTATAACCACTTTATTGTGGTCCCTGCTCTCCTCCAGAATGCTTCCCTTCACCCTCCGGCTGAATAAGTTGATGAGCCGCGCGGGCAGCGACTGCCTGTGCATCATCGATCGTGAGGCCGTGCCCAACGAGCTGAAGGAGGCCTTCGAGCAACACCGCTGCTTTGACAAGTCCTTTGACAGCAGCATCTCCTGCTTTAAGGCGCCCAATGTGGACCAGCCGGTGGTCTATGCACCCGTTCCTGAGCTGACCGACTATGATGATGTGAGGAGCTACCAGGCGGCGGCCAAGAACTCCATGCAGAAGGTGCTCAAGGTGAGTAAAAAAAATATAATTAATTTAAATACAGAATATTAACCTTATCCTTGTCTAGGCTGGATTCCAAACTCCTTTACTGATTGTGCCCAAGGTCAAGCGTTTCCCTCAGGCCGAACTGTGCACTGTTCTCGGGGCTCTCGAGGAGCTCTATGTGGTAAGTATCAATGGGTTACATACATTGTATTAAATAATATAATAAATAATTTATAAACTTCAGCCCATTCAACTGCGTGAAGCTGGAGCCCCGAAAGACACCCGTGTGACCACGCTGAGTGTCGAGATCGACGATCCTAAGGCGGATGAGATTCTCAAGGAAGCCCTGATCCTGGAGGCCGGTCGGTACGTGGCCCGCGACATTGGCGTGGGAGACCCGGAGCGCATGACCCCCATCCAAGTGGAGAAGTACATCAAGCCCTTATTCGACAAGTTGTCCGTGACTGTGATAAGTGATACGGAGACCCTGCAGAAGGAATACCCTCTTTTTGCGGCTGTTAACCGGGCAGCTGAAGCCGTCGAACGCCACCGAGGTCGCATTATCTTCCTGGAGTACAAGCCCCCGAAGCCGGCTAGGAAGACTCTGATGCTCGTCGGCAAGGGTGTCACCTATGACACCGGCGGTGCTGACATCAAGGCCGGTGGTGTGATGGCTGGCATGTCCCGAGACAAGTGTGGAGCAGCTGCTGCCGCAGGATTCATGCATGTGGTCAATGAGCTTCAGCCGGACGATGTCCATGTTGTGGCAGCCCTTTGCATGGTTCGCAATTCCGTTGGCGAGGAGTGCTATGTGGCCGATGAGATAATTACATCGCGCGCTGGACTGCATGTGAGGATCGGCAACACCGATGCCGAGGGCAGGATGTGCATGACCGATGCCCTGTGCCGCATGAAGGAGATGGCCGTGGAAAAGAATCTGCCGGACCCACATATCTTTACCATTGCCACTTTGACGGGCCATGCCTTCATCTCGGCTGGCGAAGGCCAGTCGATTGCCATTGACAACAGCGTGGCCCATCGGGAGGATCATGCCAGGAGACTGCAGGCTGCTGGTCAGGCCTTTGGCGAGCCTTTTGAGGTGTCTGTGCTGCGGCCCAGTGACTTTGCCTTCAATGCCGGAAAAGTAATTGGTGAGGATCTGGTTCAGGCCAATAACGCGCCATCCGTGAGGACGCCTCGAGGACATCAGGTGCCAGCCGCCTTCATGATTATGGCTTCGGGATTGGACAAACACGGCCTGGACTCTAAGGTGCCGATCAAGTACACGCATATCGATATTGCCGGCAGTGCCGGTGAGCATCCAGCAATGCCCACAGCTGCCCCACTGGTTTCTCTCGTCAAGACCCATCTGCAAAAGTAAAGTTATATCGAAATGTTCATTATCTGTGGAGACCAGACCCCATTTCAGAAAGAACTACACACGTACTTAGACACTTGAATGCATAGCTAACCAACAATATTATCCTTCTGTCCACTTAAAGCATCACTCGTCAAAATAAATGTATAATCATTGAAGATCATCTATCTTTTATTCCTGTGAAAGCTAATAAGTATTTTCAGACATCCAATGAGGGGGATTAGATATTATTATATATATATTTAAACTTTCGCATTATCGGTTAACCAAATTTTTATACCTACTTAAGATGTTTTTTATTTGTTTTCTATATGGATGGATGGATTTCAATGCCGCCTAAAGGTATGCACTGATTTTTTTAAAAAACAAACCATTTTAAAAATGTTAAGAAGGCTTCTTAAATTTATTAACTTAATGGATATAATAATTCTCTATATTTACAGGTAACTAAATTTCAAATATTTCAGTTTTTTTGTTTGTTTTTTTTAATTCCATTGTTTGCATAATTGGCTAAGCGTCGTGCATCTCCAGCTCTTTATGGTTATCTAAGGCTCTCTCTCTCTCCCTGCCCAACTGCCTCCTTTCCCTTCGTGCCTCCTCTATTTCAGCGCCTTCTTCTTTTTCAGCTTGGCCCACAGCCTAGAACCCGTTAGTCGCTTCTTGGCCATGCTCTTTTCTTTGTGCCGCCTTGCCTTGGGGGCCTCCAGCTGGAGCTAAAAGCTGGAGCTGGGGCCTGGAACTTGGCTCTGTTGGTTGGGGCCACTTGTCAGCTGTCGCATGTGTCGTGGTACCGTTATTGCCTGGCTTTGGAAACTCGGTCAAGAGTGTCTCATTCATGCTGTGATTGCATAATATACCGTTGCCTCTTGTTGGCCTTCTTCTGTTGCTGTTTGCAGTGGCTTCTTGTTCTTGGCCTTCTCCCCGTTCCCGATCCCGATCCCGAGCCCAAACCAACTTGATGGCTTCCCTCCTCTTGGGTTCGCTTCTAGGTAATTTATTGGCGCGGGCCTCCACATTCGACAGTCACACCGCATTTGGTCATTTGGCCAAGTCGGGAGGCTTTGGCTCTGACTCTGTCCAGCGGCCTAACGGTACTCCTGTTATTGATGAACGTAAACGTCTCATTCGCTGACTGCTCTTCCATTTCGCCCCGTTAGTGTGAATTTATTGCCAAAGCGAGGCAGGAAAAAAAAAATAAAGAACAAGAAGAAGTCGGGGAAGTGTTCTGCTGTATTGGCCATTTAACGGGCCCCGAGCCAAGGCTTGACCTGATTATGGCAGGACTGGTTAGCTGGCTTCCTGAAAAAAGCCGCTAATAAAACTGATCGCTAAATCGATTTAGTTGATGTAATCGATTTGTAATGATATTTATGGTTTTTAATTAAACTAATTTAGGGATTATAAAAGTTGTAGAGAATAAGAAGGTATTAAATATATGTGAGAATATTTTAAAT